>ML786972.1:544676-572934 GCA_009831015.1 Picea engelmannii
ATTGCGTTGCTTTATTTTTACCTTTCCCATTCCAACAATTTTGCATGGTGCATCATCACCCAAATGAACCTATCCAAAATCACCTTGAACATAATCTAGAAAATGTTTCCTATGGGGTGTGGCATGAAATGAATCCCCTGAATATACTACCCAAGACTCAGAAATATTATCTACAGAAAGAATCAAAGCATCTTGTAACACATCACCTATTACATTTGCTTCCTTATTTCTCTCTTGTTGTCCATCTCTTTGTTTCTTTGGAGCTCTGCAGTCTTTCTTCAGATGTCCTTTCTTCTCACAATTCTAGCACTCTATATTTCCAAGTCTGGATTTGGATCTGCCCTTCCTAGAATTCCCACGGTTCCTTGAGCCCTTTCCTCTATCCTTTTGTCTTCCCCTATTCTCCATGTTCAACACATTACCTGATGTCTCACCTGTGCTTTTCCGTCGCATTTCCTCACTAAGGATAACACCAACAACATCATCAAATTTTAAAGTATTTGAACCAAAGAAAGAGTTACTTACAACCATGACCAGGCCATTCCATCTTTCTGGAAATGAGCAAAATATTAGAAGAGCCCTAACCTCATCATCAAAGTCCACTTGTACAGAACTTAGTTGATTAGTAACCGTATTAAATTCATTTAAATGATCCGCAACATAACCACCTTCTGACATCTTCATATTAAATAATCTCTTCGTTAGAAATACCTTATTGGATGTCGAGGATTTTTCATACAATTTTGCCAACGCGTCCATCAAACCCTTCGTTGTCTTTTCTTTCAAGATATTGAAAGCCATCGACGGTGCCAAGCTCAGCCATATCATTCCTAGAGCCTTTATGTCAAGAATCTCCCATTATTCGTCCTTCATGGCCACCGACTTCTTTTCTACTTCGCTCAATGGTAGGAATAGATCCTTCTGATATAAATAATCTTCCATCTGCATCTTCCATAACTGGTAGTTTTGGTCGTTAAATTTCTCGACCCTAAACTTTCCATCTTCCGACATTACTCCCACTCGAACCAGGAACCCTCTTTTCCTTTGAGTTACCTTACACTCTGATACCAATTGTTAGAAAAACAGGACCGCGGAGCAATAAAATAAAACAAATGTCGAAACAAAACACAAAATATACACAATACAAGAGAGACACATATTTACGTGGTTCACCCAGTGTGGGCTACATCCACCAGAGAAATTGCCAGGTCCTTTCTTTATTATTATCCAAAAAAATGAAGGGATACAACCTACAGCAAAACCCGTTGTAACTTCCTCTTCTTTCTCTCACAATCTCCTCTCTCATAATACAATACTCGCCAACATACATAGCCACAATACATTTCCCTCATAAAAGATGGTTGCCTTCTAGGGAAAAAAACCCTAACATAATCTCTATCATTGGATCCGCGACCTTATAATGAACGGTCCAGATTTATAATGAAATTACAATATACTTTTACAAGGCAATTTTTGCTTCTGGGGCTTCGTCCCTGAACCCCCGCTGGGGGCCCGCTTGCCCCTAGACCCCCCATACCCCGCAAAGGGGGTACCCCCCCCTCTGCACTCCCCCACGTGGAAGAGTGTACATACTTATGGGGTGTAAATATTTCATGGGGTATAAACACGGCTGAAAGTAAAAGACCTCTAAATCAGGAAGATAATCAGGCTCCACAACCAACAACCACTGCTCTGTCTGCTGGGTTATCCCAACTTACTGGTGTGTTGCACTTTCTGCCATAAAGTGCCTCAAATGGGCTCATCTTTAGAGATGCTTGGTACCCATTGTTATAAGCAAACTCTACCAAGTGTAGGTAGTCTTCCCATTTTGATGGTTTATCCATCACATACATCCTCAACATATCTTCAATCACTTTATCCACTCTCTCTGTTTGTCCATCTGATTCTAGATGATAAGTTGTACTGAAATTCAAATTTGTTCCAAATCCATTAAATAATCCTTTCCAAAATTTTGAGGTAAATTTTGGATCTCTGTCAGACACAATTGTCTTGGGTATGCCATGTAATCTAGAAATTTTCCTCATATAAACATCAACAATGTTCGATGCCTTGTGAGTGAGCTTAATTGGAATAAAATGGGCAGCTTTAGTAAGCTTATCCACTACTACCATGATATAATCATATTGATTGTTTGTTCTGGGAAGTTTGGTAATGAAATCCATGGTTACAACTTCCCACTTCCACTCAGGAATGGGTAATGGCTATAACTAACCAGTTGGGTGTCTATGCTCAGCCTTTACCTTTTGACATTCCAAACATATGGAAATAAAATCAACAACCTCTTTCTTCATGCCTAGCCAATAATATTGGCTCTTGACAACTGCAATAGTTTTATGATAACGTGGGTGCCCAACATAAGGTACATTATGCATTTCTCTCAATATCATATTTTTCAACTCCTGGGAATTTGGTACATAAATTCTTCCCCTGTACATGAAAATTTCATCATTATCTAGCTTGTAATCTTCAATTTTTTGTTGCAAATTACCTTGTTGTAATTTTACCATTAATTCCTTGTAATGCAAATCTAACTTGGCAGCCTCTAAAATTTTGTCTTTCAAATCTGATTGGTACATGCTAATGGTTGTAGCATGAAATTCATGCACTCTTCTGCTAAGTGCATCAACCACTTTGTTCTCTTTCCCCTTGATATGCGTTATATCAAAATCATATTCGCTCAGAAATTCTAACCATCTGTTTTTCCTAGCATTTAGAGTTTGTTGATCAAATACATATTTTAGACCATTGTGGTCTGTCCTGAGTTCAAACCTTTTCCCCACGAGGTAGTGTCTTCATTTCCTCAAGGCATGCACTATGGTTGGAAACTCCAAATCATGAGTGGCATAGTTTATTTCATGCTCATTTACCTTCCTTGATTCATAACATATAACAAACCCATTTTGACTGAGGACTCCACCAATTCCTTCTTTACATGCATCTATGCATACAATGAATTCTTCATTTGGGTATGCAATCCTTAGTATTGGATCACTTGTTAATAATTGTTTCAAGTGTTGGAAACTCTTTTCACAATCCAAAGTACATTGAAACTTCACACCCTTTCTTTGCAAGGAAGTGATTGGGTGTGAAATCTTTGAAAATCCTTCAATAAATATCTTGTAGTAGCATACAAGGCCCATGAATGATCTGAACTTTGTCACATTCTTTGGCGTTGACCATTCTCTAATGTCTTCTATCTTCTCAGGATCCACTGCTATCCCATCCTTTGAAATGATATGTCTCAAATGATGATCATGTTCTTCTTCTGACTTAGAATATACAAGGATGTCATCCAAAAAGACAATGACAAACTTGTCTAAATATTCTCGGAAAACACCATTCATTAAGCACATGAAAATAGATGGTGCATTTGACAACCCAAATGGCACCACTGTGAACTCATAATGACCATACCTTGTACTGAAGGTGGTCTTGCTGATATCTTCCTCGTTAATCCTTACTTGATGGTATCCTGACCTAAGATCTATCTTTGAAAATATCTTTGCATCCTTCAATTGATCAAAAAGATCATCAATCCTTGGCAGAGGATACTTGTTCTTAACAATCACTTTATTCAACTGTTTGAAATCAATGCACAATATTAATGTCCCATCTTTCTTCTTCATGAACAATATTGGAGCACCCCAAGGTGACACACTTGGGCGTATATACCCCTTCTTCATAAGTTCTTCAAGATGCATTTGCAACTCCTTCAGCTCTAGTGTACTCATTCAGTAAGAAGTCTTTGACACTGGAGCTGCTCTAGGCATTAAATTTATAGAGAAATCAATATCTCTCTTTGGGGGTAGTCCTGGTACCTCCTTGAACACATCTTCAAAATATTCTAGTACTGCATGATCTTCCAAATTTGGAACCTTATCTTTAGCTGTATCTTCCATATGTGCTGCAAATATTTGACACCCTTTTCTGTAACATTTTTTCAGCTGCAATGCTGAAATTTATCTGATGGTTACTACCCTAGGAATTCCCTGCACCTTCCTTAGGCTCCCTTCCTCATCCAAGCAAGTAAATTCCTTATTATGATAGTCTAGGATGACATGATGCTGGTCCAACCAATCCATCCCAATTAGACAGTCATAGGAACCTAAAGGAAAGATGTTCAAATATGCCTTGGTGTTTAGTCCATTCATGTCCATAAGACGTGACTGAACCATCTCATTTACTTTTCTTTTGGATCTGGTAGCCAACTAAACCAAACAATATTTTCCATGCTTGCTTCTTAGCAAATGAAAAACTTTCCACCATCTTAGGATCTATATAACTATGAATAGCTCCCGAATCAATTAAAATAGCAATGGTTTGGTTGTTGATCATACCTTCCACTTCAATCATATGTGACTGACACTCTTCTTTCTTTTTGTCCAGGGCTGCATAGATCCTTGTTACATTTCTTCCCATGTCCTCCACTATTTCAACTTGCTGTACATTGTGGAAAATCCTCCCTTTTTCACCTCTGTGAGGACAATCTCTAAACATATGATCTCCTTTACAACCCCATCATTGAATAGGTGGTTGCCTTGGCCTTTGACCCCTGGTGTCAATCGTTCTGGGTTCATTAGGAGTTTGTTGTCCCTAAGGATTACTTCTAAAGAGTGGAGGCTTAGATCCCTTCTTCCTCTGATCCACCTTGAACTTATTTTTGTCTTCCCAAGATTTTTGGAAAGTTGGCCTTGATTTTTGCTGATCATATAGGCATTTGGATCACCTTATGGTCTCCTCCAATGTATTGGGATAATCATACTATATTTTGTCACTGATGAATGATGGAAATCCACTCAAATAATTCTGAATTTTAACTGTCTCATCCTTGATGAAAGAGACATACTTCAACAATTCTAAAAACCTTCTCTCATATTCATCTATTGTCATACTCCCAAACTTGAGTTCAAATAACTCTTTCATTTTCTTGTCATAGTATCTCTTAGTCAAGTATTTCTTCTCAAAATACTTCTTGAATTCCCTCTAAGTAACACTTTTCTATTTAATCTGTTGCACCTGCACAAACTGATCCCACCACATGGATGCCTTTCCCTTGAGTTGATAGATGTCAATTCTACCTTTTGCATGAGAAGAATAATTATGCAATTGGAAATACTTTCTCATGCCTAGCATCCATGTCTTTGCATCTTCATCCTTCTTGTGCTCACCATCAAATGTAGGAGGATTGATTTTGTTCATTTCTCCTCGTAGCTCATCCACACCAAACCCCTTATGCTTCCTGACAGGGGATAGACTTGAGCTGTTGTGTACCCTCTTATTAGAATGCCTCAGGGAGTGATGGTGATATCTGCTAACACTTCTTGTTCTTCTTTTCTCATCATGAGATCAGTGATTTCCATATTTGTTTGAGCCACTCTCCTTATCCAATTTATTTTCTATTATGTTCAAGCTCTGCATTAACTTCATATTGAAGTCATCCTGCTGCTCCTTGGCTCTCATAAGCCTTTCATTATCATTTGTATGGCTTTGGACATCCTTCTGCAAATTTTTAATGGTCTCTACCATATTCACATTTTCATCCCTTTCTTCTCCATGTCCATTGGAGTTTGTTCCTTCAATGCCCAAATGGACATCCATCCCTCTAATCTCATCTTCATGGTTGTAAGTCCCCTGTGTCTCTTCCATTCCTATGGAATCTGGGTTGATCTTGATCTGATCTAGTTGTTGTTAGCTCTGCAAAATGTGCAACCAACAAAACTCTGTCAGGGTAACTGTTTCAATCATTTTCATGAAAAATATGAACCATTTTGGTTCAATCATTTATCATAATTATTTATTATGATTTCCTAAAAAATTAAGTGCCCAGATCAATTTTATGGGTGGATACTTAGATTCCACTATCCAAGACCTTTCTAATGCCTTCTCCCATGCTCAATTCCAAGTCTCGAGCAAAACGCTATGGCTATTTAAAAATTGCCCATTAATTTTTCTAATCATTTTTCAACTAGGCGCAACTCTGCGCTGTAAATATGAATTTTTGCACCTAATCCTTTGGAGTTTTCATAGGTTCTCAATTGGATTTCCTCATATACATATTCTGGACACTTTGTTCAAGTTTCACCTCTTTCTGGGTTATGGAATGCTAGTTACAGCTAGAATTCCAGACCAAAATACCATATTGTAACTGGTATGTTATAGGTACCTTATTTGCCATATTAAACACTTTTAACATGCCCATAAATTTAATTCAGATCTTGGAATGTCTTCTATGGTTCAATAGATTTCCATTGATTGTTCCTGCATCTCAATCTAATTTTGGGAGCATAAAGTTATGGCCCTTTGAAGTTAGATGGGTCTTAAAATTTACCCTCCATTGTTTGTGCTGTAACTTTCTCATAAAAGCTCCGTTCGACGAACCATTTACACCATTAGAAATCTCTCTCCGAGATATTTTATTTGAGCTGCAAAGATAGAGTATGCTAAGGCACAATATGTTCTCGTGGTTTTTGAGTGCCTAAAAACGCTCTTAAGAGCCTCAAAAACGCACTGCAAAAAGATGACGTTCAAATGACGTTAAAACGTTGTAGAAGTCACTAGTTTTTTGTTGTTATTCACCCTTCAAACATCTTCACGCGCACAAATTTCAACCGGTAACCCATATTTTCCATGCGCAACAACAAAACAAGGTAAATCATGCTTCACACACTTTAAAACCACTGTGTATCACTTCTTTGTTGCGCCAATAACTTGTGCACGCTACTTTTCTGCCACGCGCCAATATCCACCGCACAAAATTTTGGTTATTGCACTATACCTGTTGCACACAGTTTTTGTATTGTGCGCTGATATTCCGCGTGGATTTCACTCTATGCACTACACCATGCTAATGTTCAATACGTCCCCACGTCGCACAAATACTCTACGCACACCATTGACTAAACTGTCACGCGACAACATATACCCATATTGTGCGCGCACCAACCAAACTCATGTGCACTCTGCCAATAATGCTCACACCACGCAGGGCATTATTATGTGTGTGCACACCGCGTACACCTTATTATTCTTATGCACGCCGCACAATGCTAAATTTAGCACATGCACCCACACACAATCGTTTTTCCGCGCGACGCTACAAATTAGCGCCCGCACCAGCACATCAACATTTTTCCACGCTGTGACAAAATTTACCGCGCACACCCACACACCATATTTTTCTGCGCGGTGCCAAAATATACTACGCACACCAACACGCCAACATTTTTCCGTGTTGTTCCCAATTTTACCTATCACAAGCTTTTCACTACGCAACATGCATTTTTAGTGTGCCCACCTGCGCACATTCATTTTTATGCGCATCAATTCCTCGTGAATTTCGCTGCAGAATTTGGGGCTTTTGCTTAACTTTATCCCCATTTAATACATAAACATTCTACAACTATGAAATTTTTTCAATTTCACCTCGATAACACTAGTTCAACCTCTGTAACAATAAATCATTGTGGGTTGACATTTCTAGAACAAATTTTTCCACACTCAATTCACGAATTGAGAACTTTAATTACTAATCTCGCTCCATCTGTCATGGCTTTACTGTAAATTCAAATTCGACCAATTCCTGGTCCGAATTCGCTAGAACAGATATTAAATACATAATATCTCACCGCTTGTCTGAATTTCTCTATTTTTTCATGAATTTATCAACGGAAGTTGGGGATTTTCCCAATTCCACGTCGTTGTTTCTAAAATTTACCATGGGCGCTCTGTGACTTGAAATTTGGCCACTTCGAAATAAATCCTCTGTGAAATTTCGCATCGACTCAACTTGTTCGGCCCATCCAGGCTCAATGTTGAAAACTAAAGCTCTGATACCATGTTGTAATGTCCCCGACCACCTAGGTCGGGCCATGATACACGGAGAACACTTTCGATCTCTCACCGCAGAACATACTGTAACATACCCAGTATCCAACTGAGTTATGCCACATAAATTTTTCGAACTGTTCTGTGTGTATGTATTTTAACTGCATGCAATTAAAATACATACACACAGAACTCTTGTGGAAGCATTATATATAAAACGTAAACATACAAATACATCTGTAAATACAAAGATTCACACTGAAATAACAATAAACATATACATGCAACATATACAGGAAATACCCATAAAAGTAAACACAGTTATGACTAGACATATGATAACCCATATAAATAAGCACATAAATAACAATGCAACATGTAAATTTATAACACAATTGGCACTTATCTTGGTAAGAATGTCACCAACTACGTGCAGACCTTCCACGAACCTCCCAGCCTTAGACCACATTATTCATCACTTTCAACAATGAGTCACCCTTGAGTTGAGACTAAACTCCACCCGGGTAAAGGGATTCCTAACCAGGCTAAAGGCTCATAGACAATAGGAAAGACTCTGTCTCAGGTGCCAACTCAAACTAACAACCTACAGTCCCCCATTCCCCACATGCCTGTCCCACCTAGAAAGTGTGCCCCTTCTTTGCTCAAAAGTCCTTCGATTGCCCCACTTCCTTTCCAGGCTTCAGGAATAGGCTGGACAGGAAGTCTCAGAGCATTGTAGCTGCAGTTCAACACCTCCAGGAAATAAATTCCCAACAATTCTCTCACCGAGAGAGAAATTTCTCATGGGCCTGACAACCCGCCTCTTCAATATCCCATGGGCCTGACAACCCGCTTCTTCAATCCAACTCCCAAGCTAACCAGCTACACGAACATAGAATGGCTATGGATACAGGTTCAGGTATAGTGACAGAAAGGTATGAAGGATAATTGACTACGTGAGTGAAATGGTCATGGAATCATGGTTGAATGATGGAAGGAATGATGGAAAAGATAGAAAAATGAACTAAGTTCCAACAATATGTATGCATGTCCCCAAATTGAAACTTGTCATGTTGGGAGCTACTTTGGCCCACTTGTCCCCAAATTTAGAACTTAGGATAAAATAATTATCCATACTTTATACTTAAGAAATATTGATTTAATATTCCTTTTTGGCTTAAGCTCCCTAGGTTAACCCTTTTCCTTAACTTTTATCCCTCCCTTTCCCTAATTAGTGGAGTTTAGTCCCCCATCTCTTTTATCATGGTCGGTCTGTGCGCAATGATGTATTTTATATTAATCATGAGATATATACAAAAGTAGGCACACTGGCCTTTAACATCTAGGCTCTCCGGCCTAATCAAAACATAAGCATCCTAGCTTATAATAACTGGCTCACCAGCCTATAAAACACAACATATACACAAAGGATCTCTGGCCTCGAAATCGTGCGCACTTAAGTTGATGTGCATAGTATCCAAAAATGTGCACTCTTCATCCTTTTACTACGCAATACATGTGCACACTATGCCATGAAAGGTGCATGCTAAAAATGATATCAAACAACTCACCAACTTAAGTACAATTGCATTTACATTTACAATTGGGTTCGGCCTAGGATATTACAATTCATTAGCGATACAATGACAATTGTTGTGGCTCTCAAAAGACGCTTTCAATACAAGAATGCATACCAGACAGGTAAAGTGAATGTGCATGTTGTCATGAAAGCATTAAAAGAATTATGTTCCAGGACCCTGTACAAAGCAAAGAAAATTTGTATAAATGAGAACTGGAACAATGTTCTTGGAGAAGGGGATGTCACCTCTGCACAAACTCTCGAAACTATTAGCGAATTTGATAAAAGCGATGAATCGGAGAATGAAACACCTGTTGAAACATTGATACATGGATTCACTAACTCACAACGCATTATTGACTTGCAAGACAAGATTGTCGAAATTGAACCTGCTGAGGAAATGAACTTCCCAACACTATTATATGGAGATCCACGTCCCAATGACATTACAGAATGATTCAGTTACCATAAAATAGTTCAATGGGAGTTTCTACATTCAAGCGACGACTTCTCCTGTCACATAACAAATTTGTTTTTCAAAACAATGCGCATAATAATTGGGCAAGTGTTGTCTTGCATGTGGGTGCGAATAAGAAAAGGCCAGCTACAAGGAAGAAAGTTGTTGGCCAAAGATGTCAAGTACAAAGAAAACCTAGAAAAAATCCTGAAATCTGATATTGGATACATAGATTTCAAAAACATTTGCATCTCTCCTGACTATATGCAACAAAACAAGAAAACTATTTTTGCAATGATCCGACAAATGGGACCACCAACATTTTTCATCACATTTACAAGTGTAAAGCATCGTTGGGATCCGTTGGTGGCTACGGTGTCTGAATTGCATCGGAACGGGGAACAAAAAAAAAAACTCATACACTGGAAAATGATGGCATTGACTAACTCATAAGAAAAGACCCAGTCACATGTACTCGCTACTATAGACATAGAATAAGTGCTTTGAGACAATTGATATGCCATGATGAAACGTTTTTCGGAAAAATATCGAACTACTTTTTTGTGACTGAGTTCCAGAATAGGGGGAGTGAGCATGACCACACATTGTTGTGGATAGAGGGTGTACTAGTATATGGAACTGAAAACAACTCACGGATCAAGCAGTTTGTGGAGAAATACATAACATGCAACATAGATCATTTGGATCCATAACTTGCCAAAGTTCATAGAGATTATCATACAAAAAGTTGTAAAAAATGAAAAAACTCACATTGCAGATACAACTTCCCTATGCCACCAATGAGAGCAACAAGAATCATAGAGCCACTAAGTTTAGAGGACAATGTTTTCATTGAGAAATCTAAATCCTTGTTCGCATTTATAGAACAACGAGACTTTGATGAGTTAATGAGCTTCGACGACTTCTTGACAGAGCTAAATCTAACAGAAGATGAGTACATCCAAGCCATACAATGTATGCTTAAACAACCAACAGTTTTCCTTAAACAAAAACTTTCTCGTATTTGGAACAACAGTTTCTCCAAGGACATGCTTGTTATGTGGAATGCAAATACAGATGCACAGTATGTCCTCAATGCATATGCTGCAACATCATACTGTACCTCGTATATGACAAAGGTTGATAAATCTATGACAAGTGCATTCAGAAGAATGTGCAAAGAACATGAAAGAAGTCATATTGATGCTAAGCAAATGATACGTACGCTTGGAAATACATTACTTAATCTTCAACAAATGTTTTCTCAACAAGCAGTCCACATTGCACTTTCCCTGCCCCTCAATTATAGTTCAAGGAAATGTGTCTTCATAAACACATCCCCACTTGATAAATGCACATTTGTGCTTAAACCACTGTCTTTTCTAGAACAAGAGATTGACAATTCATACGACGTTCTATGTCGCTCTATTATTGATTATTACCTCCAGCGTCCATCTCCTATTAAGCATATATGCTTAGTAGAGTTCGTATCGCATTACAAAAAAAATGGTGCACCCATATCGAAAAGAAAAAACCCTCTGTAATATGCTTTGTCAAATACAACAAACATACTGACTATGAAAACTATTTTAGAGAAAAACTATTGTTATACATTTCGTTCGATGAAAATGAAAACACATTAAAACATAAATTCCCTACATGGGAAGCTACGCATATTGCCTCTGAGACTATAGTACAAACCAATGAATCTAGATTTACATACAATGTTGATCCAACATGGGGTGGTCTAGAAAGTGCAGTTAATGAACTAGAAAACCCTGACAATCTTGATGAGACATTCACAAACTTTAAAACAACTAAAACTCTCTGCGAGTCCTATGACTTGCAAGTAGATTTGCCTCGTCCTTGAGCAGGTGGCATTGAAAAACATATCAATCTTGGTTTTCAAGTCACAAAACATCCTTTCCTTATTGAAAATAACAAATACCACAGAATTAAACATTTGTTGAATCGAGAACAACAAACAATTCTAAAGGACATTGCGCTTAAAAAATGCTTGACCATGCACACTCCTGTGCACTTGTTCCTTACAGGCGAAGTGGGAACAGGCAAGAAATTCACAATGAAATCACTATTCCAAATGCTTATATGAATCTATGATTCAAACAATTCCTCTAATATTATGAAACCAAAGGGGCTAATAGTTGCATACACAGGAAAAGTTGCATATAATGCAGGTGGAACAACAATGCACTCTGCATTTTTGATGCCTTTTAACAAGTCACAGTTTCTTCCACTCAGTAAGGAAATGTTAGATACCTTGTCTAAGCTTTATGATGAACTGCAACTTGTATTCATAGATGAGGCATATTTTATTGGAATTCTCTTCTTGTATTCCATTGACAACCGACTAAGAAACATAAAACATGTCCACATGAAATACTTTGGAAACATTGACATGATATTCTGTGGGGATCTTTACCAGGCACAACCCATCCAAGATTCTTTGATATTTGAACAACCTATGGTCAACATGAAACATTGATGCATGAATTCTGGAAAGACAATATAAAATGCTTTGAATTACATACTACAATGCGCCAGACAGATGAAATATTTATTGCAATTCTGAATATAATGCGGACAAACAACCAAACACATGATAACTTAACATATATCAATTCAAGGTGCATGCGACCTGCACCAATAAACCCAACATTCCCTTACCTGTTCTACACAAATAGGGATGTTGCAATGCATAACAAGTACATGTTATCGCTCATGCTTGGTGATGATATCATCATCAATTCAATTGACCTCGAAGAATACAACCATGGAAATGTGCCACATCATGAACATACAACCACTTTGCCTTTGCAACTTGTCCTAAAATTAGACATGTTGGTTGAAATATATGCCTGCAACTATGATTCACATGATGGCTTGGTCAATGGTGCAAATGGAATACTCAAAGGCTATACCAAAACAGAAAAACTTGATGTCCTTTGGATTAAGTTCCATGAACTGCATATAGGCCATCGACAAGCAAACAAGTTGGCTTATCTGTATAATTCAAACACTACAAGCGATTGGAAACCTATCTTGCGAATGTCAAAACCAGTATCGACATCGGAAAAGACAGGTTGACCGAAGATTTGAAACAGTTTCCAATTAAACTTGCATGTTCACGTACAGTCCACAGATCGCAAGGACTAACACTTGATAGTGTTGCATTTGACCCTGCTAGAATTCAAATACATGGAATTGTATACACAACACTGTCCCGTGTCAGAAGTATAGACTCCTTGTATTTACTAAGTCCTCTTACAAAAGATAACTTCAAAGTCAAACACAAAGTTGATATTGAGATGAAACGCCTTAGTACTACTTCAAAGTTAAATATACAGTATGATTACCAATCCATACAAACAAACTCATATGTATCAATTATCTCACTTAACACGCGCAACCTACATGCACACTTGGATGATATATTCAATGACTATGACACAATGCAATCTGATATTCTGTGTTTGTAGGAAACATACATGACATTATGCATGCAAAGCAAACAATTTCCAAATCACAATTGCATATCGAGTTACATTACACATGGGGTGATGATATTAATGAAAAAACATGTAACAATTTTGGAGCATATACATTTCGAAGAAAACAATGTTGAGATGGTGCTCACAAAAGTATTTCTCCATGAATCAGAAATTGCAATACCGAATCTCTATGTTGCTCTGAATGCAACATTCTCCAACATACTAAATGTTATTTCTAATGCATTAGACCATTTGCATCTGAATGAAAACATTTTCGTTGTAGAAGACTTCAATATTGACATGCTACAAAATAGTGCCAAATCAAAAGAATTGGAAAACTACATGTGCAAATACAGTCTCCGCTTTCTTTTGAACAACATAAACCATGTACAAAACACACTTACTGACCATGTATGGTTGAATGTGCCCATTTCTCAATACAACGTCTTTATCTTAGATACATACCAGTCTGATCACAATACAATTGATATTGCACTTGAATTATGAGATATACATCAAACATATCGCAAAATCATATTTCTATGTTTCATAACATATATGTCTAGCTTGTTGCAGAAAACCAAGCTATCCAACTTCTTGGTTTTCCCTGGTTTGTACACATATTGGTCTAATCACGATACAATTGGTATTGCACTTGAATTATGAGATATACATCAAACATATTACAAAATCATATTTCTATGTTTCAAAGCATATATGTCTAGCTTGTTGCAGAAAAACAAGTTATCCAACTTCTTAGTTTTCCTGGTTTGTAATTGATTTTGGACATAATTTTTTATATATACACAAACATGGATGAATAAAAAAAAAATGGTACATTCTTCTAACACTATTTGTTGCTCTATTCCTTTTATTCTATTTTATTTATTGTATGTACATATTCCTTGTTTTTTCCTTACATGTCAACTTATGTTCATGCCCATTTTGTTTTGTACTTTTTTTCATTGAAACAAACATAAAAACTAGACAAGGCAAAGAACTCTTAACCAGAAATGTAGAAGAATCCATGCAAAGGTGCATACTTCTACCCGTATTCCATATCCAATTGTGTTTCATTTACTCTGTCTATACTTGTTCCACTGGTTTGCAGTTCTTCTATTTTTTTTTTCCTTGGATACTCCATATCTTCCTGTATATTAACTTAACTTCATGTCAATTGTATTTTCTATGCTGCTATCTTGAAATAAAAAAATTTGTACTCCATCTTTTTTTCATGTGTTCCTATGTAACAACTTGCTTTCATGTCCATTGTATTCTCTGTATTGATACATTGAAACAAGAATAAGGTAATTGAACACAAGGATGGAGCCTTATGTGCCACATCTGAGAAAGATGGAGTACAATATTTCAAAAGGTATGACTCCAGTTGTACCACAACAAATACAATGCGTATGCCTAATGCACATCCATAACAAGTATGAAAAATATACACATGTTCATAGTCACTGTATCAGAAATGACATGGACATGTGCAGTGAACCGTTGCAAACATCATCACAACGACAATGGCGAAGGTAAGGATTCATAGATTACGGTCTTGTCATGTTTACGAAACAAATATCCATAGTTATTTATTCTGCTATTCCATGGTAAAAATGTTTATGTCATTTACACCACATGTTTTTTAGTTCACAAGAACTATCGACAAGTAGAAGTGAAACCTCCATCATAGTACAAGGTCCAGAGACTAAGAGGTATGATTACAAAAACTCTGATATGCATACGTTGTCCAATTTGTGCATATATTGGAGCTTGTCATATTTTAGAATATGCTTGCATGTAATAATGTCAAGTCATATATTTTGTCTATTGCTTGTTGAAATAGATATAAACAACATCTCTTTTAACTTTAACCAAGGTCTATTGAGCTCCAACTGTATTCCATGGTTGAGAATGTTTTTTCCATAGTTGATGTGTTTCTATCGCTTGATAATTATCACACTAAGTGTTGTTGTGTGAGGCATACAGTTCTTTGCTCCCTTTCATTTTCCTCTTCTATACTTACTGTTTTCCCTTTTCTTCTTCCCCTCTATTATCCGTTTCTGGTTCTATACTTATTCCCATGTCCATACTCCCAGGTTCTCGGGATGGCGGAGTGAGAAATTCTATGTCCCTCTATATATTTACATCACGAGTTCGACCGATTGTCGTTCATTTTCATACTTAGCCAATTTTATGGCTGCAGGTTCATGCGTAGATGTCATCAAAATCTCATGCCCCGTGTTCGCGGTATACCTCTTGCCCCCAAAACTTCAGTGATCTACAATTCAACCTCAGACTTGAACTCCCAAGCCTCACTCTACCTACGATGACTTCGTCTGAATGCTTGCATATAAATGTGCCAAGTCATATATTTTGTCTATTGCTTGTTGAGATAGATATAAACAACATCTCTTTTATCTTGAACCAGGTTATGTTGAGCTCTAGCTATATTCCATGGCTGAAAAAGTTTTTCCCATAGTTGATGTGTTTCTATAGCTTGATAATCATCAGACTAAGTGTTGTTGTGTGACGCATACAGTTCTTTGCTCCCTTTATTTTTCCTATTCTATACTTACCCGTTCTTTCCTTTTCTTCTTTCCATGTATTATCTGCTTCTGGTTCTATACTTAGTCGCATATTTATGCTCACGGGTTCCCGAGGTGGCGGAGTGAGAAATTCTATATCCGTCTATATCTTCACATCATGCGTCTGATCGACCGTTGTTCATTTCCATACTTATCCAATTTTATGTCCACAGGTTCTCGAATAGGCACTATCGAACTCCCATGCGCCGTGTTCGGGTATACATCTTGCACCCAAAACTCCGGTTATATACAATTCGACCCCAGACTCCTCGAAATCGCAAGCCTCACTCTGCCTACGATAACTCCATCTGACCACCCCGCCTTTCAATACTTAAGACCAAGTTTTGTAATGTGACACATAAAGTTCTTTACTCCCTTTGTTTTTCCTCTTCTATACTTGCTAGTTTTTCCCTTTTCTTCTTCCCCTGTATTATCCATTTCTGCTTCTATACCTAGTCGCATGTCTATGCTCGCGGGTTCTCGGGGTTGCAGACTCATAAATTCTATATCCATCTATATCTTCACATCACGAGTCTAACCAACCGTTGTTCATTTCCATACTTAGCCAATTTTATGCCTGCTGGTACCCAGCTAGGCCCTATCAAACTCTCATGCCTCATAGTCGATGTGTTTCTATCGCTTGATAATTATCAGACATAGTGTTCTTGTGTGAAGAATAAATTTATTTTCTCCCTTTCTTTTTCCTCTTCTATACTTAGTCGCATTTCTATGCTCACGGGTTCCTGGGTGGCGAACTCACAAATTCTATATCCATCTATATATTGACATCACGAGTCCAACCGACCACCTTTAGTTTCCTTACTTAGCCAATTTTATGGCTGCGGGTTCTCAGGTAGGTGTTATCTAACTCTCATGCCACGTGTTCGGAGTATACATATTGCACCCCAAAAATTGGGTGATCTACAATTCAACCACAGATTACTCGAATTTGCAAGCGTGACTCTACCTACGATGACTTCGTCTGACCGCCCCGCCTTTCCACACTTAGTCGTTTCTTCAAATTTTTGCGGGTTCATGGACTCCCAGGCTAAAAAACGTATCAAAGAATTTTTCACTCCCCTCCATCCCCACCACCTTCGCCCCTTCTCAATGCACATTAATTATGCTTTTACTAATGACACCTCACCACAGATGTTCGAAAATATTGGCATTAATAAGAGGAAAGCTTAAGCACATCTCCCATTAAAATGCATTAATGAGAGAATATTATGGAATTTGATTAGTTTATTCTTGTCAATCTTGAATTCGCAAAAAAATGTTGGTTATTTTAGTTTTTTTAAGGCATCATCATAGCAAGAATGCAATATTGTGCTAGCCCACTGTCATCTACAAAGGTGTCGACATGATGCCCTTCTTTAGTATTGTGCATATATTATAGTTTTGCATATTTGAGAGTATGCTTGCATACAAAAATGTTGATCCACCCTTCGAATTTGAACATGGTTTGCATTTGGGCCACAAATAATACTAATAAAATAAAATAATATGAAAAATGTTTAAATAAATATAAACAAATTATCTTCTAACTTGAACCTGATTTTGTCGATATCCAGGTATATTACATAGCTGACAATGTTTTTCCCATAGTTAATGTTTCTGCCTGCCAGTTCTCGGATCCACGCTATCGAACTCTCATGCCATTGTTCTGTCATACACATCTTGCACCGAAAACTTCCATTATCTACAATTCAACTATAGACTCCTAGAAGTCGCAAGCTTCACTCTACCTACGATGAGTTTGTCTGCGTCCATCTGACCACCTCGCCTTTTCATACTTTCTCGATTTCCCTACCATCTTCGCACACTTTCCCAATGAAAATTGATTATTCTTTTATTAGCTTTGAAAAGATTGGCATTAATGAGCAAAAAGATGGATGACATCTCCCATTAAAATGCATTAAACAAATATTTACGGGAGATTATATTACCATCCTCTAGTGTTCATTCTAAATACTATCACACAATTACCGCCACGTGTAGAAATATAAACAAATCTTCATCAAAACATTAGCTTTTCTCACAGGAACCCCACGTGCACCCCAATCTCCTGAAGTAAGCCATATTTGGATCCATCAACTAAACCTCCCTATTATCAAATTGGCATAGGTCAATATTATGGCATCTGTTTTTTTTTTTTTTTTTTAGTGTGTGGATCTTGAGCTCGGAAAAATTGTTATTTACTTTAACTTTTTGAAGGCATTGTACCCCTCCTTTCCATACTTAGTCGATTCTTCAGCTTCTATTGTCACAGATTCGTCAGTTCCTGGGCTTCCAGGTCCACAAACGTTTTGAAGCATTTTTCACTCCCATCTATCCCCACCACCTTCGTGGGCTTCCCAATGTGCATTAATTATGCCTTTATTAGTGACAACTCACTCGACACATAAAAAATATTGGAATTAAAAGGCGAAAAGGTCGAGGACATCTCCCATTAAAACACATTGAACCAAGATTTACCAAAGATTATACTATGATGCTGCAGCGTTCATTTTAAATGCTATGAGGAGAAAATGAACGTTCTCATCACCTTATGGTTGCATCTCAACAACATTTCTGTGTAGATGCCCTGAATATTTTTGGAAGTGAGGACCAGAGTTTTCAGTGGTCTAGAGTTTATGACTACTACTCGTCCCCTTCTACCCAGAAGAAAGTTATCTCAACATCTGGAATTGCAGGAGAAGATTGTGTACTCAAATTTTTTTCCTTTAAGGAGTTGGTCACGTTCTGCGTCGAGAACTATATTCCAAACCAACGGATTGTCTAGTTGGACAACCATTCCCAAGTCTCCCTATCGCCTCAAGTATTTCAAAATATGTTAAGACTTCTCTACCCAATGCCTACTTTCAAGGGCGAGAATTGTAGACAGTTCTTAAAGAAGCATGGTAATGAATTGGACCTCTTGTCGAATTTCTTAGAGAACCTAGCAGTCACTCCCCGAGACATGACCATATTACAGGTTAGTGCATTTAAAAACCCTTTCCGGAAAATTTTAATGGCTTTTCACGAGGATAACGGGACAAGAAAGAGTAGCCAACATCTCTCGAATGATTCTGTATATTTTATATTTTACGGTCAAGGAATAAGCCATCTTCCATTGGGGAAGTTGATTTCCATTGAAATCTTTTCCGAGTTATTACAATACACAAGGCATAATAAATTCTTTATGTCATCTTATTTAATTTTTTCCATAGCGAATTGTTGTCCATTCCCTGGATTGTCTATGTGTAAGAAGCTAAATTGTGAATTTGACCCAGTAACCTTCTCATACAAGATATTATGGAGACACGATGCTTCCCAACATTTTTATAAAGTCTTTAATGATTTTGTTTCAGTTTTTAAATCATTGATATTTGGAAAGTATTTTCCTCGGTTGTCTGACCAGGTGACCAACTTCTTGGATAGGAAGGGCACACTAGAAGAAATGGAGAACTATAATGTTATAAGTATTTTTGGGTCCAAACGAAATCCTTGATTCCTTCCATGTCACATATCTGGTACAATGTTTTTTGTTGGAATAGCAAGGCAGTACATCTATTGGTTGCATTTTTTCCATGAAAAAAGAAAAATTCAATTCATCTCTCTGCCTTGGAAATTTGGGGATTTCATGGTCAGGAATATGAACAAGATTGATGGTTTCGCGGGCCACTTCAACAATTCTTTCACTGACACTATCCTGAAAGAACTCAATGCTAGTACCAATGATTCGTACAAGCAGAAAAGAAAAGGATCGGGTGAAAAAAGTGCCCAATCCCCGACCACCACACCCAAGACCACAACATCTCAGAGTAGTACTCCAACGACCTACCCAAGTAAGAAATTCACTGATAGTTCTTCAGGTGGAGGAGGAGATAAGAACCCTCCCTCCGACAAAATTGAAAGTTCTCACAAACTTCTCGTGAGCAAAAAACGAAAAACAATAGTCCAAGAATAGGAGGGACCGAGGGGAGAAATTTATATCCACAATCTCTCCCTCGAAGATATGGAACTAGAAATTGACAAAATGTTCCCCGATGATGAGCAGCTAGAGAGCACTGCTCCGCATAATCCTGGGATAGAAATAATCGGCACCGATACATTGGACGAAGAAGAGTCTTTTGCATTAGAGAGAGTTTTTTTTTACAGCGAATCCAAAAAATTGGTTATTGAAAAGAGAGATGTAAAGAATAAGAAAGGGAAATCTCATTCAGAGATCAACCTACGCAACATGTGCCCTTCCCAGATCTCCCAGATACATCAAGCAACTGGAGACACTATAGAAAACTCTATTAGCGGCCTTGAAACATAAAACATCATGTTAAAGGAGAGAATCAAAGAATTGGAGGCAACTCTAATGCCTCTTCCACTGTTTTCTACTCCTTTGGAAATGATTGGGCCCACCGCACCTACAACAAAGTTAAAAGGATCATAAAGCCTTCTCACATCGGCCCGAGGATATGTGGAAAATAATATAAACATAATAATGGAATTAATAATAAAATATTGGGAGATGTCAAAGAATATGGTCTCTTTTGGAACAAGAGCACATGCTTTTCATGAGTATCTGCAAGTAGATCTCAAGAACGAGCAAGGTTTCTACCTCGATGCAATTTTACCATTTGGTGTTAAATTTACTGGTATGACGAAATTCAGAAGAAGACAGGAGGATCTCCCTTCCCCGGATCGAATAGACCAACTAAACGCATGCTAGAAAGAAAATGTAAAAAATATGAATGGTATCGTTCAAGCATGTATCTAGGCCATATCTAGAAGAGACAAACTATTCAAGAAGCTAACTGAGATAGATCTAGTTGGAAACACCAATGAAGTCCAAGACCTGAAATTGATATTCAACTCGTTGTTTTTAACCAGCAAACATTTGATTATCAAGTTTATATCTATAAAAGACTGTCATTTGAAAAATTCTATGTCATTCTTGAATATGGTGAAGATGACGTGAAAAATTGGCTAGTCGATTATTCGATTAAAAACCAAGATATTCAAGAAGCATTGCACAACCTCTCTATTGATCTAAGGGACTTGGAAAGTGAATTTTTCAATATAAAAATCTGGCATGAAATCAACGTGGCGCCCATGAGGAGCTACATCAAAGAATGGTTGAAAAAGGATGTCGACCAGATTACCAATGGTTCATATCTATAAAAGATTGTCATTTGAAAATTTCTATGGCATTCTTGAATATGGTGAAGATGACGTGAAAAATTGGCTAGTCGATTATTCGATTAAAAACCAATATATTCAAGAAGCATTGCACAACCTCTCTATTGATCTAAGGGACTTGGAAAGTGAATTTTTCAATATAAAAATCTGGCATGAAATCAACGTGGAGCCCATGAGGAGCTACATCGAAGAATGGTTCAAAAAGGTTGTCGACCAGATTACCAATGAAGATCAAAGCCGAGGAAAGCCATAAAATGACATCAACGATCAAATGACAAGGCACTGGACACCATCATAGTAAGTTGATATTGATCACATTCTTCTGTCTTCATCTAGTTACTCTAACAAAGCTTTAACTGAGGACTGACAATTTTTTATTTCTTCTTGCCAGGTCTTGCTGTTTTCCATCGCTGACTTTCTTCTTTCTACAAACTTCATTCTTGTACATATGTGATTTCTAGTCCACGACAGTTCCAATCCCAATCATTTTGACAAACACATTTTTATTTCACAGAATATGTACTGAACTATATATGTTTTTACAATTTCCAAGACAACTATTTTGGGAAATATTCTCAAATGTATTTTTTGACCTAGTTTATCTGAATATAAATATTTGAGGTCGTTCTATGGTGATCTTCAATGTTTGGTGTTGTTATTTGAATTTTGTATTTCTTCTTAAAATTAACTCATTTCCTTGCACATGTTCCTATTTTATATTGTGCATATATTGCAGCTTCCTATATTTCAGAATATGCTTCCATATACAAAATGTTAAGTCATATATTTTTTTCTCTATTGCTTATGGGTTTGAGCAAAAATTGCGAGCCCAAAACACCCTTCAAATTCGAACATGGTTTACATTTGGACCACAAATCATCTATTAAGATATATTAATATGAATACATTTTAAATAAATATAAACAAAATCCCTTTAAACTTGAACTTGACTTTCTGGAGCTCCTGGATTATTCGCGGGTTCACTGGTTAGCGGACTGCCAGATCCTCATCTCCATCTATGCCCTTCACATCATGAGCCCGACTGACCACCGTGCCTTTCAACACTTAGCCAATTATCTCACCACGACGTCCCAACTTAGCGCTATCAAATTCTTATGCCTCGTGTTCCATGATATACATCTTGCACACAACACTTCTGTGATATACATTCTGCACCCAACAATTCTGTGATACAAATTTTGCACCCAACACTTCCGTCATTTACAATTCGACCCTAGACTATTGGAACTCACAAGATTCACTATACCCGGGTTCAAAAAACCTTCAAAACATTTATTGCTCTCTTCAATCCCCGCCACATTCTCGCCCTCCTCAATGCACATTGATTATGCTTTTACTAGTGACAACTCATCGCACAGGTTCTCTTATTGGAATTAATAAGAAAAAAACACATTCAACAACGATTTACGGGAGTCCGACCGACCCCCGGGTTGGCGCTATTATAAATCTTGCACCCAAAACTTCCGTCGTCTACAATTCCACCATATACATCTTGCATCCAAAAATTCAATGGTCTACAATTCCTCCACAAATTCGAACATGGTTTACATTTGGACCACACATAATCTATTAAGATACATTAATATGAATACATTTTAAATAAATATAAATAAAATCTCTTTAAACTTGAACCTAACTTTCTTGAGGTCTTGGATTGGTCGCGGGTTCTTGGATTAGCTCATCTCCATCTATATCATCACATCATTAGCCCAATCGATTGTCGTCCCTTTCAACACTTAGCCAATTATCTCACCGCCGGGTCCCGACTTAGCGTTATCGAATTCTTATGCCCCCTGTTCCGTGATATACATCTTGCACACAACAATTCTGTGATATACATTTTGCACCCAACACTTATGTGATTTACAATTCGACCCCGGACTCCTGGAACTTGTTGTTCACAAAAGTTTCAAACCATTTATCACTCTCTTCAATCCCCGCCACATTCCCTCCCTTCCCAATGCACATTCATTATGCTTTTACTAGCGACAACTCAACACATAGGTTCACTATTTAATCACGATTTACGGTAGTCCAACTGACCATCGTTTATTTTCATACCTAGCCAATTCTATGGCCGTCGGTTCCCGAATTAGTGCAACCAAACTCTCATTCCTCGTGTTCTGTGATATACATCTTGCACCCTCAACTTCCGTGATCTACAATTCCTTATTTAGCCAACTTTATGGCGACAACCTTCACTATACCCAGGTTCACAAAAATTTCAACCATTTATCGCTCTCTTCAACTCCCACCACATTCTCGTCCTTGCTAATGCACATTCACTATGATTTTACTAGCGACAACTCAACACACAGGTTCGCTTATTGGCATTAATAAGCAAAAAACGGATTCAACAACGATTTACGAGAGTTTGACCCCCGGGTTGGCACTATTATAAATCTTGCACCTAAAACTTTCGTCATCTACAATTCGGCGATAAACATCTTGCACCCAAAACTTCCGTGGTCTACAATTCCTCCACAAATTGGAACATGGTTTACATTTGGACCACAAATAATTTATTAAGATACATTAATATAAATATATGTTAAATAAATATAAACAAAATCTCTTTAAACTTGAACCTGATTTTCTCGAACTCCTGGATTGGTCGCGGGTTCCTGAGTTAGCCGACTACCAGATCCTCATCTCCATCTATATCGTCACAACATGAGCCCGACCGACCGCGGTCCCTTTCAACACTTAGCTAATTATCTCACCGGGGGGTCGCGACTTAACGCTATGGAATTCTTATGCCCCCTGTTCTGTGATATACATGTTGCACACAACACTTCCGTGATATACATTTTGCACAACACTTCCGTCATTTACAATTCAACCCTAGGCTCCTGGAACTCGCAAGCTTCACTATACCCGAGTTCACAAAAGTTTCAAACCATTTGTCACTCTCTTCAATCCCCACCACATTCCCGCCCTTCCCAATGCACATTTGTTATGCTTGTACTAACGACAACCCAACACACATGTTCGCTCATTGGAATTAATAAGCAAAAAAGACATTCAACTGCGATTTACGGGAATCTGACCGACCACCATTCCTTTTCATACCTAGCCAATTCTATGGTTGCCGGTTCCCGGGTTGCTGCAACAAAACTCTCATTCCCCGTATTTTGTGATATACATCTTGCACCCTAAACTTCCCTCATCTACAATTCCATTCTTAGCCAACTTTATGGTTGCAACCTTCACTATACCCTGGTTCACAATAATTTCAAACCATTTATCGCTCTCTTCAACCCCCGCCACATTCCCGTCCTTCCCAATGCACATTCATTATGCTTTTACTAGCGACACCTCAACACATAGATTCACTTATTGGCATTAAAAAGCAATAAACACATTCAATCGTGATTTACGGGAATCCGACTGTCTGTCGTTGTTTTGCATACCTAGCCAATTCTTTGGCCACTGGTTCTCGGGTTGGCATAACCGAACTTTCCTTCCCCCTGTTCCGTGATATACATCTTGCACCCAAAACTTCGGTGATCTACAATTCCATAGTTAGCCAACTTTATAGCCGTCAATCCCTAGTTTGGTGCTATTATAAATCTTGCACCCAAAACTTCCGCCATCTACAATTCCGTCATGTACATCTTGCATCGAAAACATCTGTGCTCTACAATTGCTTCATCTCGCAAGCTTCACAAATATTTCAAAGCATTTATCACTGCCTTCCATCCCCGCTACCTTCGCGCCCTTCCCAATGCACATTGATTATGCTTTTACTAGTGACAGCTCAACACACATGTTCGAAAAAAATTGGCACTAATAAGCAAAAACCTCGAGGACATCTCCCATTAACACACATTAAACCATGATTTAGGAGAGCCCGATGGACCGCCCTTCCTTTCCATACTTACCCAATTTTATGGCCCCTGGTTGTCGGCTTGGCGCTATTGAACTCTCATTCCCGTGTTCCGTCATATACATCTTGCACCCAAAACTTCCCTGCTCTACAATTTCGCCCCGCACTCGAACTCCCAAGTTTCACTCTACCCCGGTTCACAAAAAGTTTCAAAGCATATATCGCTCCCTTCCATACCTGCCACCTTCGCGCCCTTTCGAATGCAAATTAATTATGCTTTGCTTAGTGACAACTCACCACACAAGTTAGAAAGGATTGGCAATGCACATTAATTATTAAATTACTATTCAATGTAATTTCAATATACCTTTTAACCTTTAATATTTACAATTTTCTTTATCATTTCATTTCTAAAAAACAATTGAACATAACTTTTTAATATTTTTTAAACATCTATTCTAATTACCTTTTACTTACCATAATGTTAATTTCTATTTTTTAAACAATATTCGGACTCTCCCCATTTTCCAAAAATCATGGCCATGAATAATTATAAGCTGCCAACTGCCATCTCCATAACCAAATCTACTTGGCTAAGCTGCCACACAACACTTGTTATTGTATTGGAATTTAATGAGTTGAATTTATGTTTTGATTAATATACAATTTTAGTTTATTTTTTTTTAAACTTTAATTGATAGAAAATTAAAAGAAATGAAAATTATTAGTGTAAATACATTATGTTTTTTTTTTTGGCATATTCCATTTCAGGATTCAAAAATGCAATTTAAACAACAAAAAATTGTGATTTTTTGTAGTGTATTTTTGTAATTAACTTATTTTTATTATTGAAATTTAATGTTTTGATTAATATACAACTTTAATTGATTTTTTTGAAAACTTAAGTTGATAGAAAATTAAATTAAATGAAAATTTTTAAATCTGTTTAATCCAAGTGGTTTAAGTGTTCTTCAACCTGCTGAATCCATTTCTGCATTCAAAAATGTAATTTAAATAATAGAAATAAATATATTTATATTCTTCCATTCCAAAAAAAAACACATATATTTAAATATAAAAAAAAACAAAAAACAAAAAACTTCAGAGTGCTTTCTCTGCATGATGAACGTACTCTAAAAACATGGTTCACTGCAATTTGCTCTAATGACGGCAGGAGTATCATTGTGAAAGAAAGTGGGGCCTGAAAGAAAGGACGTCGCTGATAAGATGGGCATCATTAGTATCAGAGAATAAATAAACCGCAAGACAAATAAGCCGCCACATGTAAACTGCGTAGTGCCTTGCACTGGACATTGAATCTCCGGACGATTTGCCCACTCATGGCGTTATCCTTGATTGGATGTTGTGGTTAGTTGCACTCATGGCCAGGGAGATCAGGAGGTGAAGGCATTAAAATGGGAATCATACAAATATGGCCATGAAGATAAAGCAGCTGCATTAAAATGCAAATAACAGCCATTTGAGAAAACAACTGTGAATATATTAGTTACCATATCTCTTTCTGGGCATCAACCAGAAGGATAATGATAAGAGAGATCCACTCTACAGCGGTTTCTCGCCAGGTTTCGAACACAACACCAGAAGGAAAATATCTCTTTCTGCGCAGCAGGTTTCGAACACAACACCAGTGGACGAAAACGAACAGAGGATGATCATTCTCTGTGAAGGGTAAGCACACAAATCGCTTCCACAGAGTCTGTTATTCAAAGGTGTGGTTTATTGGAAATGAGATTTGATCTGTTTTTTCTATTTGCATCTTTCTCTTTTCGATTATGAGTGTTTATTACTAGTGTTTCACTGATACTTAACACTTGGTTTCTTTGTCGATAAATTAAGAACGTCAATGCTATATGTGTATTTCCATAGATAACACAGAATTAAGAGATTTTATATACCTGATGTCTTGCAAAATTTGGCATAAACCGCAGAAAATGTCTCTACTGTCTCTACCGACTGGTGTTTCTATTGGGCCATGGGCATTATGTTGCGCCATCTTCTGGTGTTTGCTTTTCATATTGTACTGTGTGTTAATCTAGTGATTAGAGCACTGTTAAAAGATTGTATCACTTCTGTGAAGTCTTCGTCGGGCTGTCTTGACCTGGTTAGAAAAGCACACTGATATTGAGAATTGGACTGTTAATGAGTTTTCATCAACATAAACAACTACGTTTTTTGTTTGGTTTTTGATGCAGTCTGAAGACTTCACTCCAAGAACTGGTTAGTATCACTATAAAAATGAAGTTCTTGTCATTTTAAGAACAAAAAAAACATCGATTCTACCCAATTTAATATAAATAAACAGTGAATAAAGGCTCTAATCAGTAATATTATTTATGCTTTGCCATTGTGCAAGGACAAGGCCAAACAAGAAAAAAAACGTGCAGACAACGCTGGTAGATGTTGTATAATACTCATCATGTTAATATGATATAGCTTGTTATTTGTTGTGTTATTTAATAGTAAGTTAATTTTATAGTAAATGCAGAACCCACAACCTGTGTGACTCAGTAGGGATTGACGTTGCAAGGAAGCACTGATTCACATGTTCAAGGAAAGGAGAGGGGTTGTCATGTATTGTTTGCAGTATAGGCCTGCAAGAACAGACAAATTTCAGTTGATACATGAAGTACAGGCCTATTTAAGAGAATTTGCTCACAGTTGCCTCTGGCTCACTTGGACACATGACCTATTGATCAATTTCTCCATGTCATTGAGTCTGAGTTCTTCGTCATCTCGGTCTTGAATTTGTTTCTGAACCATGTTTCACCACATGGCTAGGTCTTGGCATTGCACTAGGTTTCTCATAGGACTTAGGCTCTCCTACCAGTCAAACAATTTGTCTTTGTCATTAAATTGTATATTTATTTTTGCTGGTCATATTATGTATTATGTGTTTTTTTTTATAATTTTTGTTATGAATACAATAATAATTTTTTGGGAGATATCAGAGGGCACATCCAAACTATGAAGATGTTCCAAAACCCACTAGCAACTGAAATGAATAAAAACAAGTATTGCAGAACTTGTTGCATGTAAAGAACATAAATATACTCAAACAATGATGTTTCTATTATAACAACAATTCTCTAATATTTTTGTACAGATACATTCCCAACCATATAAATGTAGCTTGGCCAATGATCACAATAATCAAAAACACAAACTGTCTACTATCTTCATCATCACTCTCTGATTTATGTGTGACTAATCTCTCAAAGTAGGTTGTAG
>ML786973.1:24960-39468 GCA_009831015.1 Picea engelmannii
ATCGATGTCCGTCAGAAATCTCAATCCACTTTCCGAACAGGAAAGCATCTGTCCAAGATGGACTATTTTTCAATCTTGAAAATGAATGTCTTCAATAATATTTTCAGTGCTCCCTCCCAACCTGGGAGTCATCTCTTCCTTTTCTAATAGGGAAGTCATTTTCACGAGCTCCAGCTTGAGTACACAAACTCTTTCATCTCGGATAGAAGCTTTACCAAAATGTCTTCTTATCTGCTCATCTGTGGAGATATGTATTGGAGAACCACTTTCTCCTTTCTGGACTTCATCACGGATAATGTAATTCTTTAAATGTACTTTAGTCTGGAACATTGATTTTATGTGAAGGATTCATGTAGCTCTGAACAATAGAGTATATCATTGTTGGAAAACTGAAACATATCCATGTGGCACTTCTTCTATCATCATGAGATCTGATCTACTGAGTAATCATCTTGATGTTATAGGAAATCTTCACCACGCTTCTGCTGTGCACTGGAGGTTCTCCACCAAGTTGTTTTCTTCTATATGCATGCAAGGGTCTCTTTCTGATATGCCTCAAAGTCTTGAGGTTTCTCTTCATACGCTCTTTATTCAATTTCTCTGGAGAACATTCTTTGCATTCATCTTGATGTAGAACTCCAACTCATGGATGTAGCGAATGATATAATGACTCATGTAGAGATATGTCTGGTGTACTAGAACGAGTAATCATCATAGTCTTCTCCCTCCATCTAGGAGAACCTCTAGTTCTAGATCTCATATTGCTTTCATTCATAAGTCTTTCATACACGGTTCTTCATCACGACTTTCAGTTTCTTTGCTTGATTGCTTTTATTGAGTTTATATCAGGCTGACAATCTTGTGATTCTTGATACAATGACTGGTTGTTCGGGCTTCTCTTTCTTTCTTGGAATCTTCATGTGTTTCTTTAGTTTTTAGGTCCATGGAGCTTCTTATAGATTCCATGCCCTAAAGATTCCATCATAGGATCACAGATGTGGATGGACAACCAGGGATACTTTAAGGCTTCTCTTTGAAGAATACATACTGTCTTTCATGGCTGTTATCATGGATATATACTTCATCATCTTCAATGGATCATAGGATAATCTCCCTCCTAATCCTTGCTTCATGTATGAGTGCATATAATCGGCTCCCTCCGTCTAACAGAGTCCACACTTCCATCTGCATCCTTATTGTTTTCTGCAATATATAATTGGCTTTCTTCGGCAATCAATGCTTCGTGTTTCTCCTTCCTTTTCTTTAGCTCGGGACAATGATTCTTGTAATGACCATATTTTCGACAATTGAAGCATTGTACTTCTGAAATGTCTTTCTCTTGATTTGACTTTCTCCTTGAATGAAATTTCCTTTTGTTCCTGAAGTTCTTGAATCTTGTTGTGAAGGCTTGATCATTGTACTTCTTTTGGGGTTTCTCTTTTGCACTGATCCTTGATTCTTCTTGAGCATAGCAAGTCCAAAGTTCTTCAAATGTCAGATATTCGTTTCTTGTGTTCATGCTTGCGGCAAATGCATCCCACGTCTTGGGAAGACCATTGAGTACTATGTTTACCAATTCTTTCTCTGAAGTGATTTATTCAATATCTTGTAGTTGATCTCTTAACTGGGATATCCTCACAAAATATGATGTTATGTTGTCCTCATCATTCATCTTCATGTCACGGAGTTCATTCTTCAGACTCATAACTTGTCCAATGTTTCTGATCGAGAAGAGATTTGTTAGGGCATCATACATCTTCTTCGATGAGTCAGGATGGGAGATGTAGGGTATCAAGTGGTCTTTTATAGATTCCACTATGATACTCATAGCATTGATATCACTATCTTTGAACTTCTCCATAACTGCAATGTTCTGCGGTTCCTTCTTCAAACTCTGGCTTCGCGATCTTTCCTTTCACGATATCCAACACTTTATTCCTGGCAAGGATGAGGTCAATCCTTGTATTCAATGCTCTGAAGTTAGAGGCTCCATCTAGCTTGTTCTCTGACTTCATAGAATAAGTCATGGCTGCTTTGACTTGGTCAAACCCTAGATTTGACCATAAACTCAAACTTCACGTCTTGGCTTGCTGAGAGTATTAGGAGATCTGATAGGCTAGAGCACACTGATATATCCGGAGATTAGGTCAATCCATTCACTTAAGGTGCCTCAACAAGAGGATTAGGGTTTCTGCAACTGCTCCTGCTAGTAACCCTAGCGACAGTGTCTTGGAAGCTGCTTCTACTAGTAACCCTAGCGGCAGTTCCTCAACGAGCTCAATATCCTAGCGGTTATGTTTCCTTCCAACATTTAGACTGAATGAAGGAGGTGTGGGCCCATAACCTGTTAGAATATGAAGGATGTGTGCTCGTTTTACCATTGAAAATACCCTTGTCACCCAACCATAGGCCGAAGCCACCCTCCGAGCTCCTTAACCTTGACATAGAATCATTCCGGAAGCAAACCCTAGGCTAGATAGCCAACCAAAAGGTAGCACACCTTTCCCCAAGGATAGCGCACCAACAAGAGCTGATCAGATAGTCCAAACCCTAGCCAAGAGATAGTCCAAGCCAAAACGTAACTGCTAGCTGCAGTAGCTACAACAACAACTCTCCTCCAAACCTGTGCACAACACTGCAACTGCACTGTGTAGAACTGGCTCTCTGCAACTGCTGAGATGTGTCAAATGAGAGACTGACACCTTGTATTTATAGTGGTTCTGGCAGACTTACTGGGGCCGAATTTTCTCCTTCTGGGTACATGTCTGTTCAGTATATTATTATTATTGATGGCCGACTTCTTCTCTTGGAGGCTAATAACGTAATATATGAGCCGACAAGACTTCTAGAGTTATTAGCCAACTCATTAGGGTTTTCTCTTGCTTCCCGGAGTCTTCTATTCTCGTCAAGTTTACATGTGGAGGTAAATACCTCCCACAGCTACCATAATATCAACAGTTATAACCACCTTTAATATATTATGGGGCCTCTTTAATATATACTGGGGCCAACTTCTTATTTAGCCTATTACAATTAGGGTTTGACCAATCCGCAAAAGGGGATTTGGTCAATTACAATGGTCGACATGATCAATCCACAAAAGGGGATTGATCTAATCAATAATAAATATATTTTATCTTTATCCACAAAAGGGGATAAGAATATTCTTTGCAGTTACACAATATTTTAACAGTTTGGAGGATTATTCAAAATGAAGCCCAATTTCAAAGTAGAAGATATATTGGAAGGTGCCACTAACTTCAGAGCATGGAAGACTAAGATACTTCTTATCCTAGAAGAAAATGATCTTCGGGATTACATAAACCAGGACATTCCTAAGCCAAAAGAAGATGAAGAGAAGGTGAAGCACATGAAGAAAGCAGTAATGACTAAAAGGATCCTGGTAGACTATTTTAGAGAACATTTGATTCCACACATTGCAGAACTAAAGACCGCCAAGGAAATGTAGAAGGCCTTGGTAAAAATATTTGAAAGAAAGAACATCAATAGAAAGTTAGATTTAAGAAATCTACTCTGATGCATCAAGATGTCGAAGACAAATTCAATCAACACATATTTAACAAAGATCTTTGCGATACGAGATCAACTTAAAGCTATTGGAGATAATGTTCTAGACACAGAACTTGTCACTATATCTCTTAATGGATGACCAATATCATGGATCCATTTATTCAGAGAATTTGTGGACGTGAAAAGTTACCGAAGTTTGACAGACTATGGTTTGATTGTGTTCAAGAAGAAACCAAAATGCTATCGAGAGAAAACTTGCAGAAACCTCTGGAAGAAGAGGAAGAGCAAGCTTTTGCATCCCATGTAAGAAAAGGGAAAGGGAAATTATGGAAGAAGAATACATGACCATCAAGAAAAAAGAGGGATCTTTCAAAGATCCAATGCTACATTTGTGATGAGTTTGGTCACTATGCTAGAGATTCTCCTCAAAGGTAAAAAAAAGAAAAGAAGCATGCATTGATAGTCGATGTTAAGCCACAGAAGAAGACTAAATTTGACGATGATCCACTAAGCGATTATTTCTACTAAAATATATCAGGAGGAATTCTACAAACTGTAAGTATAATCTACTTATTTTAATTTTCTTTTTTATTGGGCCATTTTCCTTGGTACGGGAGCCCATTGTTAAGTAGGTATTTTGATTCATTTTTATATTAGACCATTTTCCCTGGTACAAGAGTCTATTTATTATTCTTCGTAGGGATATTATCCCTATATAGGAGGCCACATTTTATTTTTGGTAGAAGGGTCATTATCCATGGTACATGAACCCTTATCTTTAATTTGGTATAGGTGTTGTTATCCCTGGTATGAGAGCCTCATTGTTCTAGGTTAAGAACAATAAATGTATGACAACAGTGTTAGAAAAAATGGGTGTGCTCGTTTAACCATAGACAATATAGCAATATTGTCTCCCAACCATAGGCATAAATGCCACCCCCGATCACCTTAACCTTTATAGAGAGAATAATTTCAGTAGAAAATCAATAGCCAACCAAGGCTAGTGCACCAAGCATAATAACCAAAGACCAATAAAAAAGTCCAAGCCAGAAAAACCAAAAATACAAGTTGCAGTAGCTGCAACTGCAGCTACTCTCCAAACTTGTGCACAACTGATTTTCTGCAGTTGCAAGTGAGTGAGCTCCAAATGAGATCTGGTGTCATGTATTTATACTACTCCTTCTTAGCTGTCTGGGCCAACTTCTCTTCCTGGAGGCTACTAACTCAATATTAATTATTGTCTTTAGCCGACTTGTCTTCTAGGGTTATGTCCAAGGCTTTAGGGTTTCTCTTGCTTCCCAGAATTTTCTAGTCTCGTCAAAGGTTACAAGTGGAGATTAATACCTCTCGCAGCTACCATAATATCAACACACACTCCTAGCTAGGGAGGTATAGAAGGTCTTGATCACAAACAAACCATTCAGCTAGTAGCATCAACATAGCTACACAGGCTATCTCATGATCAAATCATGAGCACCATCATCACTATCCAACTGGATAATCTCCATGGAAATCAAAACAATGCCATCCAATAGAACACTACTGTGTCTATTCATAGTAGTATACAAATACTATCTCGTGGTACACAACCACTCTCAGTAGCACACTGCTACTAACCAGTGACCCATAATCACTATCAGTGGATCACATCCACCACAATAGCATACAACTATTGTCCAGAGACATACTTTCTCTACAACAATCATATCATCTGATATCAATTTGCATAAATAATATCATGATATAAACTGAGTCATCTGGGCCATTCTTCCACTCACATCTGTGAGATCTAGAAGAGCATATGCCCTCGGAAAATAAAACATCACCCATGGGCTATCTGGACTATTCTTCTCAAGCATAAAAGAATAATTGTCCCTGATTTCTGAGCCTGGACCATTCGCCTAATTGGGCCATTTCTCCAGCACTAATCATAGTGCAACTTGGAGAGAATGAGTCTGCCCTAGGGAATGTCTATCCCTGATTGTTGAACCTGGACCATTCACCTAACTAGGTCATTCCTCCAACACTAATCATAGTGCAACCTAGAGAGAATAAGTTTTCCCTAGGGAATCATTGTTCGGACCATTTCCTAAGGAAAAGATTGTCCTGCACCAACCTCCAAAATGAACCATTCTTCAAAACTTCTCACAACTATGAACTTCAAAAGAATGATTGCCCGATGAGGCAGACCATTCTACTTGACCACTACTCAGAGTGACTTCCAAGAAGAATGACTGCCCTACACCATTCCCCCACACTGGCCACAAGGGGAATCGTTATCTATGGTACATCAACAATCTATCAGACCATTTTCATTACAAAAATGATTGTCCGATCTGGACCATTTTCTGAACTGGAAAATTCATGTCCGTTAGAAATCTCGAACCACTTTCTGGATTGGAAAGGAACTGCCCAACCTAAACCATTTTTCAAACTGGAAAATGACTTCCCATGAATCAATAATATGTATCAGTGCTCCCTCCCAACCTGGGGATCCATCTCTTCCCTTTCAGCTAAGGGAGTTATCTCCACAAGCCCCATCTTTTCCCGTGAGTATGCAAACTTTATCTTGGACAAAGCATTTGTCAGAATATCTGCTATTTGTTCATCTATGGAGATATACTGGAGTTTAACTTCTCCTTCTTGGACTTTATCACGAATAAAGTAGTATTTGACCTCAATCTGTTTCGACTGGTCATGAAACACTGGGTGTTCTGATAGCCTCATACAACTTTGATTGTCACAGTATATTATGGTCGAATTTGGTATTGGATCAAATAATCCAGAAATCAACGTACTCAACCATACTATTTCTGTACATGCCTCATATGTTGCAATATATTTTTCTTCTGCTATGCTGAGTGCGACAGGTTTTTATTTCCTGCTGGCCCATGATATCATAGCAGAGCCTAAGCTGAAACACATCCTTGAAGTACTCCTTTTGTCTTCTGCACTCCCTGCCCAATTTGAATATGTGAATCCATGAAGTTGTATATCACTAGATGAAGTGTATCTTAAAACATAGTTTAGCGTCCCACAAATATATCTTAGAACATGCTTTGCAACTATCCAATGCTCATGTATGGGTTCCACCTGGAACTGGCTTAAGGTGTTTACAACAAAGCAAATATCTAGTCGAGTATTCACTAGATACATCAACAACCCAATCAATTGTCGATATAGGGATGGGTCTACTGGATCAGAATCTGAGTCTCTTACTTTTCTTATATCTGTGGTCATAGGAGTGGCCATGGATTTGCAATCCATCATTCCAAATTTTGTGAAGAATCTTCACTGCATACTTTCCTTGTCCAAGGAAGACTTCACCACGCTTATGCCATACTTTCAGTTCCAAGTAATAGTGCATGAGACCAAGATATTTCATATTGAACTCATAAGTTAGTTCCTTCTTACACTAGGTGATGAGAGACTCTGCACTTGTCAAGAATAAGTCGTCAACATATAGCAGTAGAATCACAAGTGCATTGCTCATAACTTTGTAGTAGAGATTTGGATCTGCATGACTCTTGGAGAAACCAAGTCTTATTAAGTAGTTGTCTATTCTGGCATACCAAGCTCTTGGAGCTTATTTGAGTCCATATAGGGCTTTCTTTAATCTGCAAACATGAGTGTCTCTGGAATGTACTTCAAAGCCTTGAGGTTGTTCAATGTATACTTCTTCTTCAATTGCTCCATTGAGAAATTTTTTCTTTACATCCATCTGATGTAGACTCCATCCCATGGAAGCAACAAGAGACATAATGGCTCTAATAGAAGTATATCTGGCAACAAGAGAAAAGGTTTCGTCATAATCTTCTCCCTCCTTCTGGGAGAACCCTCTAGCTACGAACCTTGTTGTGTATTTTTCCGTGCTTTCGTCTGCTGAATGTTTGATCTTATAGACCCATTTTGAAGTTACCACTGATTTTTCTTTGGGTCTAGGCACGATTTCCCATACGTCATTTTTCATGATGGATTGGTGTTCTTCTGTCATGGCTTCTTTCCATTGTTTCTTCTGAGTTGCTTCTTCAAATGTGGTGGGTTCTTCATTTATAAGCTTTGTCATACATGCTGCATAGCTGGAGAATCTTTTGGGATTTTTTCTTTCTCTGAAGGTGCCATTTGGGGCTTTGAGTCTTTTTTCTTCTTATAGAGTAGCTTCAAGCCAGGCTAGACGTTTTCTAGTTTTGGGTACAATGAATGATTCAATAGGTTCACATGGTTGCATTAGATGATCAAGTTGTTCTGGTTCTTCATTCTGACTTTCTAGAAGATAGGTGCTTTCTTATTTAATCTCTTCATATTCTACTTCTTCTATGGATTCTTCTATATATTTCTTGAAAGCCATCTTCTCATTGAAGGTTACATCTTTGTTGACTTCAATCTTATGTTGTTCTGGAATATAGATTCTGTAGGCTTTGGATGATTCACTGTATCCAACAAATATGCCCTTCTTTCTTGAGGGTTCTATTTTCTTCCTTTTATCCTTGGGGATATGAATGTAAATTGGGCACCCAAAGATTATTAAGTTTTCCATATTGGGTTTCTTTCCCGAGAAGGCTTCTTCTGGAGTCATATCCTTTAGTATGCGATCGAGACTTCTGTTCTGAACATATATTGTTGTCATGGCTGCTTCTCCCTATAAATACATGGATAAACCTTGATCATTCATTAGTGCCTTCACAGTTTCCTCAATGGATCTATTCTTCCTTTCTACTGCACCATTTTGTTGAGGATTATGAGAAACGGTTAGCTCCCTCCTAATCCCTATTGATTTGCAAAAGGCAACAAATTCCTTGGATGTGTATTCTCCTCCATTATCTATTCTCAAAGTCTTGATTTTCTTGTTTGTGAGGTTTTCTATTTCTACTTTGAATTCTTGAAACTTGCTGAAAAATTCATCCTTTGTCTTCAAGAGATATAACCAAGTCTTTCTTGAGTAATCATCTATGAAGATTACATAATAAAGAGGACCTCCTAGATATTTGACTGGCAATAGACTGCAAAGATATGAATTTATTAGATCTAGGATTTCCTTAGATCTATTATAGTTGCTTGAGAATGGATTCTTAACTTTTTTACCAAGAGCACATCCTCTGCAAATTCCTTCATGTGTAGATTGTAGTTATGGTATTCCTTCAACTATTTTCTTGAGAAAAGGTAATGCTTGATAGTTAAGATGAGCATACCTTCTATTCCAAATTTCATTGGGATTGAATTCATCATTACATTCTAGTAGTATGTATAATCTGCCTTCACGATTTCTAATGTCTAGCATTTTCTATGTTGGAGTCTCTAGACCAAGATAGTACTTTACCGTCTACAAAGGCTATTATATTTCCTTTGTATTCTAGGAAAGATATGGATACAAGGTTATTTTCTAAACCAGGTACATATAAGACATTACTCAAATGAACATTGTTACCTGATTTCAATTTGATGGAGGCTTGACTAATTCCTTCCACTAGATAGGTGTTCTTGTCTCGAAGTTCTACCTTGTAGGATGTCTTCTTTTCATTCAAACTAGAGAGTCTGATCTGGTCTCCTGTCATATGCCTGGAAGCTCCACTATGAATTATCCACATGTCATCTTCAAGAGTTCATGTAAGAGCTAAATAGTGTAGATGATCTGTCTTTTCATTCATGATTTTTGTTCACTGATAGCTAGTTAAACTTTGTCTTTGATTGGTCAAACATTGACTTTGACCCAAAATCTCAACCTTGACATTTTTTCCTTTTGAGAGTGACAAGAGGTGCGATGGACTAAGGCGCATTAGAATATCCTCTCCTTGAGTAAGGTGTTCCATCATAAGGTGTTGGGCAAGAGTTTTAGGGTTTGCAGCTGCACCTGCTAGTAACCCTAGCAACAGTCGTTTAGTAACTGCACCTGCTAGAAACCATAGCAACAATTCTTCAACGATATTGATGATCTTATGGTTTAGCTTCCTTCTAGTGGTTAGAATGACTGAAGGAGGTGTGGGCCCATAACCTGTTAGAAAAAATGGGTGTGCTCATTTAACAATAGACAATATAACAATATTGTCTCCCAACCATAGGCACAAATGCCACCCCGAGCACCTTAACCTTGACAAAGATAATAATTCCGGTAGAAAATCAATAGCCAACCAAGGCTAGTGCACCAAGAAAAATAACCAAAGACCAATCAGAAAGTCCAAGCCATAAAAACCAAAAATACAAGTTGTAGCTGCAATTGTATCTACTCTCCAAACTTGCGCACAACTGATTTTCTGCAGTTGCGAGTGAGTGAGTTCCAAATGAGCTCTGGCATCATGTGTTTATACTGCTCCTTCTTAGTTGTTTGGGCCAACTTCTCTTCCTGGAGGCTAAAAAATCAATATTAATTATTCTCTTTAGCCGACTTGTCTTCTAGGGTTATGTCCAAGGCTTTAGGGTTTCTCTTGCTTCTAGGAATATTCTAATCTCATCAAAGGTTACTAGTGGACGTTAATACCTCTTGCAACTACCATAATATCAACAAACAAGAAAACAGGTTTGAAAGGACTTAGAGGGAGTCATTTGGCTCAAAGGAAGAGTCACGGAAAGTCAAGCTTCAGGTTGTATAGACTCAGAGGGAGTTAGTGATCAGGAAGAAGCCAACATGGTTTCATGACACTTTGTAGGATGCAAAGGGACATGCAACATATGACAACATGGTTTGAGGATTCTCTCAGATTGAGGGAGTTTACTTCATAGGTCGAGATGAAGGATCTTGACTAGATCTATTGGGATTGGAAGCGTGGCAGTGACCAGATGAGATATTTAGTGAGGAGACTAAAGAGGTTCAACACTATGGACTAGAAGTTCATGGCCACACCTATGATGACACATCTGAAGAAGTTGTGTGACTAGATAGACTTTTTCTTTGCAGCGAGCACCTTGTATATGGTTGAGCCATGACCGTACTATTGGATTACAACACAACATGCAGGTACCTGTGTTGTGGTACAAACATATATGACTGGTCTTTGATGATGAAGTGTGGTTGCAGTGATATACAACTTTTTGGATTGGGAGTGCAGAGGATAGATTGAGCACCTGGGGTGCTACTTCATCTTGGGGATCGAGCACGATTTCCAGACAAGCAGGGAAGCATATATCTGTAGCATTCGTATATCACAGCCAGTGACACAGATCATGAAACATGGTGGATTTCAAATGATCTTGCAAGACTTCATCAGAGACATGGTGTAAAAGGGAGTAGTGAGGCTCCAACACATCTACATATGAGCATAAAAATAACATTTTCACCAAGCCTCTGTCAGGGACAAGCTTGGAAGGAATGAAAATGGTTTCCTCAGGGAGTGTTGATGATTACGACATCAGGAAGACATTCCAAGATTGATCAGATGGAATTGATCATGTGGGAATAACCTCGATGTAATCTTCAATGGACTAAATATTCAAGTTTCTTCTAGATCTCCAGGAGGAAAGTATCGGGCATACATTCCAAGATTAGTGATACAGACTTGACCACGTGGGAATGATCCCAAGGTAGTCTTTGATGGACTGAAGCTACGTAGTTCTCGATGGATTGAGGACTCCTCCGGTGTGTGTGACTTGCATCGGGCGTCATTCTCTTAGAGAAAACTCACTTACAAGTGTATCCTTGTAGATGTGAGTGGCCCCGATAAGCATTGGGCTGACCCTTCACCCAGTACTGGGTTGCAGACCACGGGAGATAGGGAATATATACATCCAGAGTAGATGTGCCCCAACGTAGTCTTCGACGGAATGAAGACTCGATGTGCTTGAGGTGCAATTGCATGTGTCCAATAACATCGATCTAAATACATTCAAAGACCGATCCTATGGGAATATGTACATTCTAGGACTGATCTTGATCATTCCAAGAATGCTCATGATCATGTGGGAATGTGGACATTCTAGGATCAATCATGATCATTTGATCATGAGGTGAATGTGGCTCCGATGTGGTCCCGATTATTGTCATGGGACATGAATGACCCGAGATGCTAGACACAAGCTTATGGAGATGGATCATCAACATAGCTAATGAGGCTCATGGATAAAATTTTCTATGACAGAAGAATACCAATAACAATACAAGATATGATTGGAGAATGCCTTCCTCGTTGAGAGGGAGTGTTGATGTTTTGGCAACTTCGGAAGGTCATTCTCCAAGTTGGAAACCAGAACAAACCCCAGAAGATGATGAAATAGCCCAAGAATCAGGTTAGCCTAGTAATTTTCCATTTAGAAGTCCAGAAACAAAAATTTAGCGCCAAAAATAACCTTCCATATTGGTAAAGTCAGCCCATAAAGTACAATGGCGAATTCGTATAAATATCCCATTGAATTGGCTCATTTTCACTCAAGAATTTCACTCCTCTTACACAAAATTTCGCAGATCAAGAAGGAAGATGAGTTGCAGCAAGGAAGACATTTTCTCCTGCTTTCTATCTCTCTCTTTGGCTCGCTATATTCTCAAGGTACTCGCTCTCTCTTGCTAGGGAGATTTTGTCTATTGCAGGGATATTCTTCTTTGTATCAACACAAGAGTCTTGTGCTAGGTTTTCTAGGCTTTGATCTTCTGGTGATCTTAAAAGATTGTTCTTCAGATTGGCAATATTTCTTCTAGAGAAAAGTTGGATGTGTTTTTCTTGTGAGAGGGTTTTCCCAAGATATATCTTGTGTCACTTGTGCATGGTTATCTTTCTGTGATCTTGTAATTAGGTTGATATTTTCAATGTGCAATTATTCTATGATTTGGAACATAATAAACTAATTGTCAAGATTTGAAAATATGATAAAACTTCAACATGTTTAAATGTCAAATATCATATTATCCAAATTTAAGAGATAATGTAAAACATTGATTCAACTCAATTTTGGAGTAGCAATATTATAACTTGAAATCTATGAATGTTAAATGCAATGCTAAGCCATAATACTATAATAGTTGGGACAAGGATTTTTGAAGTATGTCACTTATTAAAGAGTCATCAATCGATCATATATCCATCATCATTTTAGTGTGAATTAATCATTATCCTCATGTACATGTTTGAAGAGATTGTAACCCAGAAAATTTAGATTCCATAGTGCCCTTTAGAATATTGGGGAATAGTGAACATTTCCATATACCAACAATAATTAGTTTAGATATTTAGCACTGCACATACACTCAATCAAGTGGGAAAAATTATGTAGATAGATGCACCAACACAAAAACACTCAAATGTGTATTTTAGGGTGTGATTAATGGTGTTTTCATTTCCAAATTCGAGCATAGGCCATGTATTTATTTATAACAAATTCCTTATGTAAAGCCTTCAAACCCTCAATAGCAACCTCATAAGCAATGATAGAACTGAATATTAGCAGAACCGATAGCCTCAAAGACTAGGTCATTCCATAGTGTGGTGCATCGATTTATTAAAGAAGAGGCTTAATATCACATGTATCCAAATGTTTGCAAAATACTGAAGGTATACAAGCATTGATCATCAATGTCATGTAAATACCCTTGATCACAGATTTAGGATATGCAACAATTGGAAAAGCATCAAATCATTTCAACATTCCATGGTATGTTTATATGTTTGACATGTGAAGTGCAATGATGTTAATAATTCCACAATAATACCCAAGTGATGTGTTCATACCAAATCAACCATTACAAAGAATAAATAGAGAATTGAACCATAAGATGGGATGTCATAAAACCAAGACGTCTTATCTAGCGATCAAAGTTGCATTGCATCTATTCAAATTTTACTTATCTTGAGTATGATGACCCAAGCAATTTCAAGAGATATTCAACCATGTATATCCAGCAGTAACCAAATAAACTTCTAAAGGGAGGTGAGTTTAAGAACCTCAAATTTTTATGTGTGTAAACAGGTTAGATCCATGAATATAACTAACAAAAGTCAAGATCTCACCCAAAATTTATGCTAGGTGAAACAAATTATTTATGAAAACTTCAAATAGATGTAGCATGAAATAAAGGGGCCAACACTGATGGTATCCAATGTAGATAATATCTAACCATTATAATCAGATCTTGGATCTAGCAAGCTAGCTCTACAAATGTAACTTTGAACCCCTAGATTTCTCAAGACAAACAAAGAAAGGAAAACTTGAATTGAAATTTTTTTACGAAAGAAAGAAAATAAAGATCAATGCCTATATCCTATTGGTTTAAGGGGTCAAAAAATACTCCTTAAGGCTTGGTTCTTGCCAAAAAATTTATGATTCTAGACAACCTTAGGGTGTAATTAGTAAATTCCCCAAAGAATGTCTTGGTGCTCCAAGATCTAGATGGTGATAGTGTTGATTTTTCGGATTCTCAGATCTTGATAGTTATTTCCTTATGATTTAACAAGATTTAATTTCATACAACAATTATCATAGAATAACTATACACTGAAAATGCCAACCATAATACTGTAGAGGAAATAATAAGATCTAGAAACATTAACCATGCACAAGAACACAAGAATTTATCCTGGGAAACCAAATCCTTGGGAGAAAACCCAACAACCTTTCTTAGAAGAATCAATTCAATAGTTCACAAGATTACTAGCATGAAAACCATACCAAGAGATATGTAGAGTCACCTCATAACCCTAGCGCAACTCTCCAAGAGGTAGCGCACAAGAGAATATACCATAAACCCTATTTGGAGCATCTTCCTTCCTTGCCTTAGACTTGCACCTTCTTTTTTTGAGTGAGTTGTGTTCAAATGAGCAAGGCGTCACCTTTATTTATACTAGTTCAGTTACTTAGTTGGGGCTCAATTCTCTTCCTAGAAATTATATTTCTGCTTTATTATTTTCTAGTGGGGCAGACTTTGTTGGATCATGTTGTCATTGATGCCAATGGTTTGATTGATTGATGTCAAGTGATTGATTGATGTCAAAGGATTGATTGACTGATGATTTATGTAATATAATATGTATTGTCCTTGATGAGAATGCATAGATGAAGATG
>ML786973.1:40539-56586 GCA_009831015.1 Picea engelmannii
CTGAGGAAAGTGAAGAAAAGAAGGCCGAAATGCAAGGAAGGATAAATTCTTTTGATGGTGCTTTCTAAGGTATGTTATTTACAGGTCATCTCACCATTTTCGCTATAACGTTTTTTCTATAATGATTCAGATCCTGAAATTTCCATGCAAGTGAGAAAACATAGCCAAGTATCCGTGGTTAAAAATTTAGCTTGTGGGTCTTTGTAGTTTGGGAGTTACACTCCGTGGAAAATAGGGTTTGTGGCTAGTCCTGAAACTAGTCAAAATCAGGTGTTTCGGGTAAAAACGCCATAAATTCCTCATAATAGATCCAAATTCAATGATACCAATTGTGTTGGTTAGATTACAGTTTTTAGTATGCTTTGTAATAGTTTTATATCTATTCATCAAATATTTTGTGCGGGGCATGCTCTACAAGGTCGCTCTCTAGAATAAGACATAATTCAACAAGGTATGTCATCTTTGCTATAACTCCTTTTCTGAGAGGTTCCAAGTAGTGCCACTTGGATGAATTGCATAAAACACACTGAATAACATTGTGTATTAGTTTTAGATCTTTATTCAGTACAGGTACAAATTAATGATTATTTCAAGTTAGAGTTGTTGACTAATCCAAAACTAGTCATGGTTGAGACAAGCAGTTGATGAGTTGGCACATACATGAGGTGTATAGTTGATGATGTTGGTACATATTGATGAGTCATTGTTTATGAGTAGTTGAAACATGATTGGTGTATACTTGGTACATGGTTGGATGCACTTGTTTATGGTACAGGTTGATTACAGGTTATTTGGCACAGGTTGGTGCATGGTTGATGCTCTTGTTTATGGTACAGATTGATATCTGTTGAGGATTGTTGCCTCATCTCAGTTGGTGATGAGAATGAAAGTTGAGTCTTGCATATAGAGCTGGTGCTCTTGTAGATTTGTACTCTATTCAGTTGTTGCTGATAAACCCCAAGGATTGTAGTCCGTAATAAAAAGAAATATGTACATACATCTTGTGTTCTTTGTGTTCATTGTGGTGATGACTTGTTGATGATATATTGCTGATATATGTTGTTGATATGTTCTCACATCTAACTGGTTATAAATGACAACAATGGGTAATGAGTAAATGTTGAATACTAATTGATGAGTTTTTGTGCAAGAGGGAAGTTTTGGGAAAAAGAGCCCCACACTCATTCACCCCCCCTCTAAGTGTGGTAGGTGTGTCCAACGGACTTCTCTTCTAGGGTATTCAATATTACTTAATGGTTTTCTTGTGAGGCTGACTTCTCTTATGTGTTCTTCAATGTGGAGAATGACTGCCCTAAGTTGAAAATATTCAACATTCCCTCTCAACGAGGGAGGCATTCTCCATACTGGATTTCTTCTTTCATAGAAAGGTTTTCCTTGAGCTTGGTTGATGTAGTCTTCTCTAGCATGCACCCAGTTGATGTATACCTCTTCCACACAACACCTAGTTGATGTATGCTTCTCCCACATAGCACCTCGAGTATCCAATGGTCCTTGTCAAGTCAGGATGATCAATGATAGAGACTACACCTAGGTCATTATTCTTAGCCAAGTTAGCATGGATATCATAGAAGAATGCACGATTCTAATACACAGAGAACATCAACACCCTGGGTCACTCTCCTTATCCAAGTAAGCATGGCCATCAAAGGAGAGCGCCTGATGCTAATACATGGAGAAAAGAAATGCCCTGGACCATTCTCCTTAGCCAAGTCAGCATGGATATCATAGGATAATGTTTGTTCGATGCATATGTACCTCGATTATTTATCGGTCCTTGATCAAGTCAGCATGATCAAAGATAAAGACTACGCCTGGTCCATTCTTCTTAGCCAAGTTAGCATGGATATTGGAGAAGAATGTACCATTCTCCTTAGCCAAATTAGCATGGCTATCGGAGGAAAATGTCTGCCATTTTCCTTAGCCAAGTCAACATGGCTATCAGAGGAAAATTTCAGCCTGGTACCGCCATTTGGAGAAGCAACAACACCTCGAGTCTTTTTTGGTCATTTTCAAGTCAACATGATCAAGGATAAATATTACACCTGGTCCATTCACCACTAGCCAAGTCAACATGGCTAATACTGTGAGTGAATGTATCATCCTCCTCAACCAATTCAACATGGTTGTCCTGAGAGGATTTATACCCAAACATCAACACTCCCTCTCAGTGAGGGATACAATATGCATCACGCCAAGCTTGTCCCTAAAGTACTCGAACTTCTCCTTTGACAAAGGTTTGGTGAGAATGTCTGTGATTTTCTCATTTGTGGATATGTGTTGGAGATTTACTGCTCCCTTATGTACCATGTCTCGAATGAAGTGGTATTTTATCTCAATATGCTTCCATGTGTCATGAAATATTGGATTCTCTAAAATCTTGATACAACTTTGGTTATCATGGTGTATCACAGTTGTCTCTAGTTGTTGATCAAATAGTCCTGCAAGTAGTTTATGGAGACATATTGCTTCACAACTTGCGGTGCTGACTGCGATATAATTTGCATCTGTTGTATTGAGTGCTATAGATGTCTACTTTATACTAAACTAGGATATCATAACTGGTCTCAGGATAAAGCAACACCCTGAGGTTCTCTTTCTTTCTACTGCACTCCCTGCCTAGTCAGAGTCTGTGTATCCTTGTAGCTTCATTTCACCACTTGAGACATATTTGAGTCCATATCCAACTATACCATGTAGGTACCTCAACACATGCTTTGTTGCAATCCAATGGTAGTGTCTTGGCTCTACCATAAATTGGCTTAAGGTGTTTACTGCAAAGAAAATGCCCAACCTGGTGTTAACCAGGTACATCAAGGATCCAATCAACTACTTGTACATAGTGGGATCCACCAAATATGAATCTGAAGTATAGTCACTCAACTTTTTCATATTTGTCTACATAGGTGTGGCCATGGACTTGCAGTCCATCATACCAAATCTACACAATATATCAACTGTACATTTTCCTTGTCCAAGGAAAATCTCGCATGGTCTCTGCCACACTTCCAATCCAAAGAAATAGTGCATCAATACATGATCCTTCATTTAAAATTCCGAGGTCAACTCCCTCTTACACCTGACAATGAGCCTTTCTTCTCCCGTAAGAAACACATCATCAACATATAACACCATGATCAATATATCACCATCAAAAACCTTGTAATAAAGGTTGGGATCTACATCACTCTTGTTGAAACCCAAGCTCATCAAGTATCTATCGATCCTGGAGTTCCATGCTCTTGGTGCTTGCTTGAGTCCATACAACACCTTCTTCAGACATGGGATTCTTTCCCATGTATCACAAGTATTGAGGTTGTTCTATGTACACTTCTTCCTCAATCACACCATTGAGGAATGTGGTCTTTACATCCATATGATGTAATTTCCAACCCATAACTGAATCAATGGAAATAATGGTCCTGATGTAAGTGTACTTGGCCAATGGAGAAAATGTCTCTTCATAGTGCACTCCCTCTTTCTGGGAGACTCCTCTTTCCACAAACCTTGATTTGTACTTGTCGATGTTTCCATCTGCTGCATGCTTGATCTTATAGATCCATTTGGAAGTCACTATTGATTTCCCTTCTGTTCTTGGCATGACCTCCCACATATTATTCTTCATGATGGACTGATATTCCTCCATCACGACATCTTTCCAAACCTGTTGATCAAATACTTTCTCACAACTGGAAGGTTCTGAGTCAATGATGTGGCTCATTAGTGCCATATAACTTGAGAACCTTCTAGTTCTCTTTCTTTCCCTGAAAGTACCATGGGGAGTTTCATGCCCTTCAACATCTTGTAAAGTATGACAAAGCCATGTTGGTCTCTTCCTGGTTATGGCAACATCTTTGGTTATATCCAATGGCTCTGTTGGTTCTACTGATTCTTCTGAAGGATGATTAACTAAATTAGTTGGATGAGTATCATCATCCTTTGGAGCCTCCTACTCCTCACTATCAATCTCCATATGATTTTCTTTGTATTTCCTGAAATCCATCTCTTCATTAAAGGTAACATCATGACTAACTTTGATTTTATGTTGACTTGGAATGTAGATTCTGTAGGCTTTTGAAATTTCACTATATCCAAAAAAGCTCCCCTCCTTCTAGGAGGGTTCTATCTTCGTCCTCTTCTCCTTGGGTATATGAATGTACACTTGACAACCAAATATCTTCAAGTGGCTTACCTCTGGCTTCACTTATGTGAATGCTTCCTCATGAGTATTATCTTCCAATATACGATGAGGAATTTTGTTTTGAATATAGACTGTTGTGTTGGATGCTTCTTCCCATAAGAACATGGGTATACTTTGATCATGGATCATTTCCTTGACTACTTCCATGATGGACATGTTCTTACTTTCCGCAACTCCATTTTGTTGGGGGTTGTACAGAACTGAAAAATCCCTCTTGATCCCTTCTTTATTGCATAAATCACTGAATTATTTGGAAGTATATTCTCCTCCATTGTCTTTTCTTAAAACTTTGATCTTCTTTCCCGTCAAGTTTTCTACCTGAGCCTTTAACTCTTGGAACTTGTTGAATGCTTCATCCTTGGTATTTATGAAGTAGATCCAAGTCTTCTGGGAGAAATCATCAATTAATGTTACATAGTATGAGAAGCCACCCAAAGATGTTATTGTCATAGGTCCACATACATCTGAATGCACTAGATCCAAGATTTCTTTGGATCTACTATAACTGATTAGATAGGGTCCCTTGATATTCTTACCAAGAGTGCATCCTTTGAAAGCTCCTTCATGTTCTTCTTGAATTTTTGTAATTCTTGATACCATCTTCCTTAATATCGACAAGGCCTTGTAGTGTAGGTGGTAAAATCTTCAATTCCATAGTTCACTTAAGTTTGTGCTATCATGTATCAATGCCCGGGCTGAACATTTTGATAGCTTGTACAAACCTCCCTCTCAAACAAAAATCACATTTGTTGTGTCAATGTTCGAATCCTTAGGCCATACACAAACTCCTCCATCTACAAATGCAACTCTATAGCCTCTATCCTCTAATGTTGAGATAGAGAGTAGATTCTTTCTTAGTCCAGGAACAAACAAGACATCTTTCATATGTAGAGAGTTTCCATATTCTATTTGGAATGAAGTGGTTCCAACTCCTTTTACCGCATACTTGGCATTGTCTCCAAGTTCCACTTGTAGTGATGAGTTATTTTATGTCAAACTTTTGAGAGAATCTCGTTAACCAATCATGTGCCTAGAAGCACCATTGTCAATTAACTAGGTATCATCACTATGTGTGATAGTACTTGTGAGATCTGAGACAAGGGCACAGTCTTTCTTTGTCTTCATGTTAACCTGCTTGAAACAATAACAAGTATTTCTTATTATGTAATTGGACACCATCTTTGACTTTGACCAGAAAGTCAACCTTTGACTTTGACCAAAATTCAAACTTGACGTTTTGGAAAGCTAAGACCACCAATAGGTGTGCTAGGTCAAGGCAAGTTATCCTATGAAAAATTTATCCCCAACACTTCAACAAAAGTGCCCAATGATTTTCAAATAAAATCTAGTTTTGTGCAGTGGCAATATTTCAGCAAAGCTTTGATTCCATGATGATTTTCCAGATTCTCAGATATTAATAGCTATCACCTTATGATTTAACAAGATTTACTTTCATACAAAAGTTATCATAGAATAATTACACACTAAAAATCTCAACTATAATACTGCAACAGAAATAATAAGATCTATAAACATTAACCATGCACAAGAATAAAAGAATTTATCTCGGGAAACCCCATCCTTGGGAGAAAAACAAACAACCTTTCTTATAAGAATAAATTCAATAGTTCACAAGATTACCACCATGAAAAACATACCAAGAGATATGCAGAGTCACCTCGTAACCCTAGCGTAACTCTCCTAGAGGTAGCGCACAAGAGAAGATACCAGAAACCTTAGTTGCAACATCTTCCTTCCTTGCCTCAAATTTACACCTTCTTTTCTTGAGTGAGATGTGTGTTCAAATGAGCAAGGAGTCACCTTTATTTATACTAGTTTATTCACTTAGTTGGGGTCGACTTCTCTTTCTAGAAATTCTATTTCTTCTTTATTATTTTCCAGTGGGGTCGACTTCTCTTCTGGGTTCTTCAATATTACTTTATTGTTTTCAAGTGAGGTCGAATTCTATTCTGTGGTCTTCTATGCTCTTCAATGTGGTATTCAAGTGGAGAATGATTTCCCTAAGTTGCAAATATTCAACAGATATGACTGCATTACCAACTCCTTAAGTAGCAAGGTGTATCCTCTACACTATCCTAAGGAAGGAGCTGGAAATCAAATGAAGCTTTGCCAAATTCATTAATCTATTATGGATATAGAAAACTAAAGAATATAAGGAAAAAATTTACCTTTTGAAGCTCCTCCATTATAGCACTTTTCTACTCTTATGGATTGTTGCTAGCTTTTTCAATCCACCTTCACCTGTTGCAAATAAAACCCTCTATCTAGATTCCTCCCAAGAAATTTACCTAAGAAGTACTAAGTTAAAACCAATAGAACAAATAGAAGTGAGCCAAATTATATATCTTAGACTCCAAAATCTAGTTACAAATGACATAAAAGACTTCTTTATATAGGAGAGGCACCCTTCTAGAATCGTGTGTAAGAAAACATGGGTAGATATAATACTATATGAAAAAACAAAGGGAACAATAAACCATGGGAAAAGACTTAAGTAGTTACAATAAAATCCCCAAATTGAGGGGTACCCTCATAAAATAATGAAAAGAATGATGTGTGTGCCACACATGTGGTTAAAGAGGCACAAGTAAAGGTCTAGTCAAATAATGGTCCAAAATGAGGTGCCCTCATAATAAATCCCATGAAGTGAGGGTCCAACACATGGTGGTGAAGAATAGTACATCAAGAGCAAGGTGTGCCCTCATAACAAATCCCATGAAGTGAGGTTCCAACACATGGTGGTGAATAATAGTCAATCAAGAGCAAGGTGCGCCCTTATAGAAGGAGGCACATGTGACCAAAGTAGGGAACCTCATCACATATGAATGTTACAATGATAAAAACCACACCAATCACCTATAATTGGATGATCCATCAACTCGTAACAACTTGGTCCATGTCTGTAACAACCTGGTCCATGTTCCCAATTGCCACAACAAGCCCCATGTGTGGTCCATGTGAGAGAATGAGGCACACATGTGGGATAATATCATCCAAATATGTAGGGTTGCCCTCCTAAAGCATTCCATGTGGAAACTATGATGATGTGGCATCCCTGTCATAATCCGATCCACTGTCACAGATCCTAAATAAGTGCCTCATATCCTAATGAAGTACATAGATCCCAAGGAAAATGGTATGTATCCAAATGTTGGTATATACGACCAAATATAGGCACATGGATCCCAATGCAACATCATAGATCCATATGCAGTGTCACAAATCGTGAGGCATGATACCATGGTTGAGGTTCTTGAGTGATGGAAGCTAGCTAAGAGATAATAAGTAGATAATCTACATTTAAATGGCATGATCGATTGATCTCATGCGAGATGGAACATACAACACCAAGTGATTGGATAGATTTGGGACTGTTACTCCTGAAGGGGAAACACACCATATGTGACATTTTTAAGGAAGGGAGGACATCCATTTTCCTATCACTCCAATGCTTTATTCCACACCAAGTAAGATTATAACACTCATGCCATGGAATTTCATGCCCTATTTCAATCACTTAAACATGGGTGACACTTTCTTCTTGGTAAAGAAACAATCCTATATAAAAATCACCAATCATTGTGTTTCTTCATTCCCCGTCAAGTATATTTCTACATGAAATGTGACCATCACACCACATGGGCATTGGTATGTAGGGATCTAGAGGGTGGGGGCTTTGAGGTGAGGTTGGAGGTTCATCTTGGTAAACCTGTTAAGACAGTATTTAAGGTATACAAATTCTCTAATGATTCTTTCTTCAAGTTGTCACATGTAGGGCATGAGTTTGTCACACATCTTACATGAGGTAGGTTATTGTATGTTTTCTTGACTAGGAGGGGGACAAGTTGCATTATAAACTTGGTTAGGAACAACAAAGGGTGTCATTTTAGCAGGACGTGGTGGACATCCTCCATGTTTAACATGAAATGTGAATCTTATTAGTCCCTACCCTCCATTATCAAGGACTCTTAGTAATTGATTTTATTTGCATCGATTTATATGTTTTAAGTATTATTGTCCTTCTCTTTACCCAATGCAATGAAATTTGTTCAATTTTTCAAAGTCTAAATTAGAAGAAGTTTAACTTTTTCTTCGTGTCTTTTAGAAGAAGCTTTAATTATTGTTATGTGGTCAAATAGGGTGATTCGATATGATATTGCAGGGTTTTTGCTGTGAGTTGAAATAGTTTGTTTTTCTATTTCAATTTATTCTATGTTATACATTGGGAATGTATTAATCATATGTTATTTATTTTCAATGCCTTGATTTTTCATTTATCAAATTGCAAGGTGGTGATGGTCGCCATTTGACTTTATTGCAATGGTGGTGGTCATTGGCAATGGTTGTTTGGTTGAGTGGATGTTCAGGGAAATTAAATAACTTTGTTTTTGTTCTTGTTTAGTCACAAATTAGTTTCATTAGATCCTTTGAATTCTACTGATCATATCCATATTACTAAATATGCATGACCAAAGCTCCCACATGATGCGATGTACTCCATTGTAGGTGGATTCTTCATTCGGGTAGTAGAAATTGCTTGCAAGTTTTTCATTTTATAATTTCTTTTCTAGAATTGGCCTACAATAGATATTACTTTTGCATGAGTTTCAATTCTTCCCATACAAGTAGGTAGATCTGCAATATCACGTAAGCATTCAAATTCCTCGAATCTCATTTAGAAATTGGTACAAGACTCTTCTCTATATTCACAACAATGTCAATGTTTCTTGTATCAAGGTATTAAACCACTTATATATTCCAATTGAAATTGTTAGTTTTGAATGGTATCACTTCTTAGTCAAACAATATAATGATGATATAGAGCTCTCCATTTTTTCATAAAAAATGCCATATTGCTTACTATCTCATTAATTAACTGCAAGCAAATTTATTTTAGGTACAATCACACCTTAACTAAGGATTGAATTATAGTCTTAGTGATCAATATAGAATTCCTAAAACAAAGGAAAAAAATCATAAGTTAAACAACCCATACCATATTGGAACTTGTTCTCAACTCCACAACACTATTTCAGAGCATATTTGTAAGTAGGAGAACACTAGATGGCTTCTTCATGTCGTCCATCAAAGGCATATCTCATGCTTTATTTTACTAATTAGATAAATTTTGAGGTTTAAAATGGGCCTCTTAAGGAAATTAATAAAATAATAGTTAAAATAATAAAAGAAGAGATATGAATTTTCAAAGGGAAAGAAAGAAAACTACTCTTTTTTTTTCATCCTATTTTTGACTTATCTCCTTATAGGTTTACTCAAATTCCAAGTGTAGGCACTCATTGGATGCAAAATTAAAATTCCACATCCAATGAGTGCCTACACTTGAATTATGTTTACTAAAACTTCAAGTGTAGGAACTTGTTGGATTCATAATTAAACTTCTGCATCCAATGAGTGTCAACATTTGAAATTTGAATAAACCTATAAGGAGATAAGTTGAAAATACCATTTAAAAAAGTAGTTTTCTTTCTTTCCCTCCAAAATTATCTATCCTTGTGATTGATATCATCATTTTGAATCCTATTAGTTCTTTTAAAGTTGATGTTGATAGCACCTTTTTTCTTTTGAGGTCCATCTTTGATCTCAAAGGCTCTAAGATTAATGTCAAAAAATCATAAAATCATGGAAGTATTATTATAATAAATTTTCAAAATGTTTGAAGACCACAATTAATGTTTAATGAAAATTGTTATTATTTGTGCATGACATGTTGATACTGATAGTACCTAAATCTAATCGACTCGATCAGATTTAGAAATTGAAAAGAAATACTTCAAAGTAGACAGTGCACATGAAGTGTGAGGAAACATATGATATATTCTTTTTACTATAGCAAGGCTCTAGTTCAAAGTACTGGTTGTCCAGTTCCATATTTTTATACATAGTTTGTAGCATTTCTTCTAGGTTAATAACTTGCAACATTTCAGCTAATTCAATAGCTTGTAGCATTCCTACTTGACTAAGCCATAGTAGCAAGCACAAGTTAGCATTTTCCAGTACGTAAATTAAAAACATACTTATTCCTAGGTGCATTTAAGATAACATAATCAATTTTTATCACACCAAAGGAACATGTAAGTAGCCAATTATAATTCACTGACTCGATTAACCAAAACCATATCATTAGCATCATTAATTGCTCCATACACCTTTCTTTATATATCACCTTTCTCTACCACCTTTGTTGGATATGTAACACTAGGATTTTGAGTCCTCCTTGGATATCCAAAGTCTTTACTTAACCTTTTTTATGAGTGAACACCAAAGCATGACCTAGTGTTCTCATTTGGAAACTCCATTGGAGGAACAAAGTCTTTTTTCCTTATACATTTTGAATACCTTGTGCTTGTAAGGTGAATCAAGCACTGTTGTGAAGGAATTGAAGATTCACCTTAGCAACTCCATACATATGTTTGGTATGAGGTATCATATTCTATTTTCAAATTTCATATCAAGTTGTATGTTAAGTAAATAAATAAGGCACCATGGGAATTTCATGAATTCTTTCCTTCTTTTTATCACATGCCCACATTTTTCCCAAGGAACCAACTTGACTTGGTGCACCCAAGTCACCCAAAAACTGGGGTCATGTGGCACCACAACATTTCATTTCGACAACTTGACTAAACTGAAATTACTTCATCTAGACTATGCCTCAATCAAGGCGCACCCATACTCTGCCTTGAGCCAATCGTGCCAGCTACACTTGTGTTCTTTTCTTAAAAAATTACATAGTTCTTATAATTAGCCAATTACACAACCAAGAACATGCAATCATTCAACACAAGAAGAGACACTACAACAAATCCATGTGATTAACTTCCTTTTTAGCTCCCTTTTTTTCTTCCACTATTTGTTTTTATGTATTTTCTCCACTTTTTTGCAAAATTCTACACTATTTATCGGGATGGCACTATTTTAGGCGTTATCTACACCAAGAAACACAAGTCGATGCTAAATTAGGAATTATTAATTCCTAATTTAGCGCCTAACTTAGCACCCGATTTATCGCCTACTTTAGTGCCCAATTTTGCGCCCTATTTAGCGCCCGAGTGAGTGCCAAGTGTAGCTTCAATTTTAGCTTCTAATTTAACTTCCAGTTTAGCTTCCTGGTTAGCATCCATATTAGCTTCCTTTTTAGCTTCTAGTTTGGATTCCTATTTGGCTTCCAATTTAACGCTTACTGTGCCTAAATAGTTAATTTGTTGAGTTGTTGGGGTTAAGTGGATAAGGGCTTTGGGGATTAGGGGATTTAAGGATTTTGGGTCTAGGGATTAAGGGTTAAGGGATTAGGGGTTACAATTTAAGGGATTAAGTGTCAAGGGCTAGGGGATTTGGGGCTTAGGGGTTAGGTAGTTTAATGGTTAATTACTTAGGCATTATATCTAGTCAAGGTCTTAATGACATCCATTGACCCCACACATAATCTTTAAGATCGTCCATGTCTCAGTGTCATCATTCGACATTTCCATATATAGAATATTTGTCAGAACTCTCTTTAAATTTCATGGAACTTCCAATACACCCATCACAAATGTCTTCCACCAACCCCGAACAATGAGCAATGAATGGGGCCAATGTTAAAATTTATTCAATTTGTGCTTGTATGCATCGAAAATTGAAATGGTTATACTAGACACATGCCTTGACGATATGGGAGGGTTTCCAGACTCAAGGATGTCCGATGTCCCCACATAATCTTTGAGATCGTCCATGTTTGCATCAATCTTCATAATGGACGTCTCATTGTCATCATTCGTCATTTCCATATGTAGAATATTTGTTGGGACTCTCTTGAAATGTCATGGAACTTCCAATACACCCATCACAAATTTCATCCACCGACCCCACATAGTGAGCAGTGAATGGCGCCATCATTGAAATTTCTTCAATCTGTGCTTGTATGCATCGAAATTTGACATAGTTAGACTAGACACATGCCTTGATGGTATGGGAGGGTTTCAAGACTCAAGGATGTCTGATGTCCCCACATAATCCTTGAGATCATCCACATTTGCATCAATGTTCATCATGCACATCTCATTGTCATCATTTGTCATTCCCTTCTATAGAATCTTTGTCGAAACTCTCTTGAAATGTCATGGAACTTCCAATACACCCATCACAAATGTTTTCCACCAACCCTGCATAGTGAGAAGTCAATGGGGCCAATGTTGGAATTTATTCAATATGTGCATGTATGCGTCAAAATTTGACATGGTTAGACTAGAAATATTCCTTGACAGTATGATAGGGTTTTAAGACTTAAGGACACCTAATGTCCTGACATAATCTTTGAGATCATCCATGTTTGCATCAACGTTCATAATGGACATCTCATTTTCACATTCATCATTTCCATATATAGAATATTTGTTAGAACTCTCTTGAAATGTCATGGCACTTCCAATACACCCATCACAAATGTCATCCTGCACCGACCCCGCACATTGAGTAATGAATGGGGCCAACGCTGAAATTTCTTCAAACTGTGCCTGTATGCGTCGAAATTTGACATGGTTAGACTAGACACATGCCTTGATGGTATGGGAGGTTTTCAAGACTCAAGGATGTTTGATGTCCCCACATAATATTTGAGATCATCCACATTTGTATCAACGTTCATCATGCACGTCTCATTTTCATCATTCGTCATTTCCATCTATAGAATCTTTGTTGGAACTCTATTGAAATTTCATGGAACTTCTAGTACACCCATCATAAATGTCATCCACCAACCCTGCACAGTGAGTAGTGAATGGGGCCAACGTTGAAATTTCTTCAAACTATGCATGTATGCATCACAATTCGATGTAGTTAGACTAGAAACATGCATTGACGTTATGGGAGGGTTTCAAGACTCAATGATGTCTGATGTCCCCACATAATACTTTATATCGTACATGTTTTAATCAACGCTCATCATGGACATATCATTGTCATCATTCGTCATTTCCATTTGTATAATATTTGTCAGAACTCTCTTGAAATGTCATGGAACTTCCAATACACCCATCACAAATGTCATCTACCAACCCCACATAGTGAGAAGTGAATGGGGCCATTGTTGAAATTTTTTCAAATTGTGCCCGTATGAGTCAAAATTTGATGTGGTTAGACTAGACACATGCCTTGATGATATGGGAGGGTTTCAATACTCAAGGATGTCTGATGTCCCCACATAATCTTGGAGATCATCCAATACGTTTGCATCAACGTTCATCATGGATGTATCTTGTCATCAGTCATCATTTCCATTTGTATTATCTTTGTCAAAACTCCCTTGAAATGTCACGGAACTTCCAGTACACCCATCACAAATGTCTTCCATTGATCCCTCATAGTGAGCAATGAATGGGGCCAATGTTGAAATTTCTTCAATTTGTGCCTGTATGCATCGAAATTTGACATGGTTAGACTAGACACATGCCTTGACGATATGGGAGGGTTTCAAGACTCAAGTATGTTTGATGTCCCCACATAACCTTTGATATCATTCATGTTTGCATCAATTTTCATCATGCACGTTGATCTCATTGTCATCATTCACTATCCCTTCTATATAATCTTTGTCAAAACTCTCTTGAAATGTCTTGGAACTTCCAATATGCCCTTCACCAAGGTTATCCATCGACCCTCCACCGTGAGCAGTGAAAGGGGCCAATTTTAAAATTTCTTCGAAATGTGACTGTATGCGTTGAAATTTGAAATGGTTAGACTAGATACATGCCTTGAAGGTATGGGAGGGTTTCAAGACTCAAGTATGTTTGATGTCCCCACATAATCTTCAAGATCATCCACGTTTTCATCAATGTTCATCGTGCACATCGATCTCATTGTCATCATTCGTCATTCCATTTTATAGAATCTTTATCGGAATTCTCTTGAAATGTCTTAGAACTTACAACATGCCCATCACTAATGTCATCCAACAACCCTGCACAGTGAGCAGTGAATAGGGCCAATGTTGAAATTTCTTCAAATTGTGACTGTATGTGTTGAAATTTTACATGTTTAGACTAGGAGCATGCCTTGACAGTATGGGAGGTGTTTAAGACTCGGGGACATCATTCTCTTCATAATCATTGTTTTCATTTCCATAGTCATCATCATCATATTCATCATGACCCAATTTTTACATCCATGCCAACAAAGATCAAACCCAACATACCCATCTTTACAACAAAACTCAGTGAAGATGCCAATTTCCATGTATTTGTCTTTTTCTTGTGGCATTCTTCGAGATGATTAAACCATGATTTTGTTAAGCTGATACACCCCAAAATAATTTTATAGGGTCCAACATGCAAGTGGTTTAATGGTTAATGGGTTAGGGATTATATCGGGTGAAGGGCTTAATGAGATCCATCGACTCTACATGGTTAGTAGTGAATGAGGCCAACGTTGAAATTTCTCCAAATTGTGCCTGTATGAGTCAAAATTTGACATGGTTATACTAGACACATGCCTTGATGGTATGGGAGGGTTTCAAGACTCAAGGATGTCTGATGTCCCCACATAATCTTCGAGATCGTCCATGTTTCAAGGGGTTAGGGGGTTAGAGGTTAGATGGTATAAAGGTTAAGGTCTTAGGCTTAGGCTTAGTGAAATATTTCAATTTGTTTTAAAATATAAATTAATGAAAAAACTTTGGATACATTTAGCCTAATGGTTTGGATTTACATTATTTTACATATACGGTATATGTAATTATATTTTTTAACAATTGCATACTCAATGTATTGTTATTGAATATGTTCTTCATCCTAGTTCAGTCTGAGTCTAACCAATAACTTGACAACACCTATAAACCATTATCAACCAATAAATGACAACTAACCATGCTAACTCTTATCCAAGTAATCCTAATTTTTTTTGCCAACAATTCATAACAAAGATTGAACACTTTAAGGATATTGCAATAGGTAATTTGTATCGACACAAATAATACTGAAGCATTTCAAAGTTTGGGCCATAAGAATCAACATTTTTAAAACATGGATTACAAACAATTCTGAAAATTTAGAAGTCTTGGTCATTAAAATTATTGTCTGCAACAATGTCATCTAGTGTATCATTGTCAATGTTCATATTTCCTTTCAAGTATTTAATATTATCATCATCGTCATCTTGACCTGCATCATCTTCATCATCATTGAAATTTGACTGTAGACCATCTTATATATTGTTGTTGATTAAGGTTGGTTGTCATTGATGTCAACCCTTGAAGAAAGACCCATAGCACAAAGGTTTGGGTAATGGACCCAATATTGTTTTATGTAAAGATGAATCATTATTGTTTTTTCATGGTTGATAAGAAGTAAATATGGATGAACTCCAAAGTGGTCCCCTTATGGTGAAATCCCTCACAGGAAGACACTTTGCGGAGAAAGAGAACCCATGCTTAATTGTGGAATAATGAGATGAAGGATAGTGAATTTGTCAGGGAAACTATCCTATATGGATAGTGCTTGTCATGCCATTTCCAGTGGTATGTAGAAAGTCACATAACTCCTCACGGTTAGAGATTTATGACCATGTGAAGTTGGAGAACCCAGGTTTGGGTAATGGACCCAAGTTTGTTTGATGGATAACGATATCATTTTTTATATATTTTAAGGTAGTACTATTCTATATTGATATTAAATGTCATTCCATTTCTGGTGGTATGTGGAATGTCACATAACTCCTCACGGTTTGAGAGTTATGGCCTTACGAAGTTGGAGGACCCTCATATGTCATCTAGAAGCCCCAAAAGATCAAAGTAGTCAAAGTGGTTTAAGAGATTT
>ML786973.1:69817-102858 GCA_009831015.1 Picea engelmannii
TAACATTATCAATACTTATACCTATGATATAAAAATCCTAATAAACACAAAACCCTAAAAGCATATATAAACTACTACATAATTTAAACACTATTAAACAATTAAAATTATTCATCCAAACCCTAGATTTATATACTTATATACTATTAGCAACACCTAGTTTTATCTACTTAACATTATCAATACTTATACCTATGATATAAAAATCCTAATAAACACAAAACCCTAAAAGCATATATAAACTACTACATAATTTAAACACTATTAAACAATTAAAATTATTCATCCAAACCCTAGATTTATATACTTATATATGCATATACTATTAGCAACACTTAGATTTAATTATGATATATTATTTATTAATTTATTTGATTTTAATTTTTAGCTCTTAAATTAAGGTTTTTAGACAACCAACTTGGCTTAAATCTAAAATTGTCCTGCATCTAAACTATTAATTGACTAAGATCAACAAGCTTTCAATTGACGACTAGTCTTGATGATGAATCCCGATTCGGATTCGAAACGTCAATGACGAAAATGACACCAATTGTGGATTATCCGAAAAATACCTTCGAAACTCCTCACCACAGAAATTTGAAAACAACAATATAATATCTCTATGTCTCTCACACATGAACATTTCATACCACATACCTTGTAAATTCTGACAATCGACTTATGGCATTCCTTAATTCAATAGTAAGACATGAATCCCCCATAATTGCCAATGGAATGATATGCTATCAAACACATTTATCAAAGGTCATTAGTAATTTTTCTCACACAACAAAATATCAAAATATATTTAGTACTTAATCAATGTTACCAGTAAAACTTAAATGTTGATATATATTACCTTCATAAAATTATGAAAATCATGTGTTTTAAATCCCATGATATGTCCATCAAATGTAAAATCTTTATGCAATGATGACCCATAGATAGTAGGTGTCCTTATTGAACGAATGAAATTTTTTAGTTGGTCTAGCTCTCCTTTTTTCAAAATCCATGGAGCTTCTGCATATGTTTCATTTTCCCTATTTGGCCACAAATTTCTTCTATCAATTTTGGTACGCGAAAGAGAAATATCTTGCCTCAAAGACAAGGTGTCCTTATGTTTTCCTTATATATGTCGAAATATAGAATCTGAAACATTTTTGACGATGTGCATAGGATCTAATAGGTGAGGTATTAATAGATCCTTCCAATAAGGGAGCTCATAAAATATGGTTTTCCTTTTCATTTCTTCTGGCATATTAACTACAACTTGTTTTGGTTCTTGAATCGAATCACCCCAGTCAAAAAAATCCTCCCATTCTTTCAATTCAGCATCTTCATACTTCTTAAGCCAATCACTTGGACCCATAATCATGGGAGGGCCTCTATTTTCAACTTTTTCATCAATTTGATTCTTCAGACAATTTCTAAACTTATGATCCGGTGGTAGAAAAACCTTGTTGTTTGCCTATATAAATTTATGTAGATCTTTATAATACCTCCCTTGAAATTGATATGCACATCTTGAACATGAAAATATCCCCTTTGTTTGAAGCCCAACAATTCAATATGTAATGTTAATAAATCAAAATAGTAGTATAAAAGTAAGTATGAAAGTTGGGATGAAAATAAATTATGAGTGTGAATATGTAAATATTTTATCTTACCAGAACAGACACCAAGTCCTGGGAAATCATGAATAGTCCAACATAGCACACCATACAACATGAAGGACCTATTTGATGGAGGATGTGATATGTCATACATTCTTATGCCTTTCCATAGTAGTTGCATCTCATCAATAAAAGGCACAATACAAACATCTAAGTTTTTAACTTGATGTTTTCCTGGAACAATCAGAGTCAACATAAGGTGCTCCTTTCTAACACTCATCCATGGGGGAATATTGTATACTATCAATCTGATTGGCCAAACACTATAATTTGAGCTCAGGAAAGATATCGGGCACACTCCATCAATTGCAAGACCAAACCTAATACTATGTGGTTCGTCTTTGAATTTACTTGGCCATTTTTACTCTATGTGTTTCATTTCTTTGGAGTTGGGTAGAATTCATATGAATCCATATTTACTCTTGTTATTTTCATGTCATTCCATTAATTGTGCAAGTGACTTGCAATGAAACATTCGTTGAAGTATAGGTATAATTGGCATGTGAAGTAAAACCTTCTTTGGAACTATTGGACCTTGTAAATATGTACAATATCTCTTCTCTTTTTATATAGGGAATTCTACCTTGTTTTGATATTCATCTTTGTATAAAATGAAATCATTTTTACATGAATGAATTTTCTTATATTCAATCCCCAACTCAACCAACAACTGATGTGCTTCTCTGCAAATTGATGGAAACACATTCTCTTCAGGGAATATTTTAGTTTTTAGTGCCCTCTAAGATTGCCAGAGATTAAATCAATTGAATGTTTGACTTATGATGAACATGTTTGATATGTCAATCTATACTAGGATTGTTTATATACAATATATGGTTTTAAAATCCCCTTAAATACATATAAATGAAGTTGATGAATGTTTACGAATAACGTACACTAATTGGCAATGCAAAGTAAGAAATACATCTCAAGTCACTTCAGTAGGGTAGTGAATCCTTTGTCTGACCAACCAAATGGTGAATTTATTTCTAATAATATCAATGTGCATGCAATTTTTTATATTCTAATTGCACCCAATCTGAACACGAGTGTCTTCGTAGGTTGCTTGATTGAGTCTTTTAGGTTGTTATCATCAATATTACATTGGTGGTAATTACCCCTGCTATCATTGTTACTATCAACCATATGATCATTATCATCATAATTGTTTCCATCCCCAAAGAAACATGTAAGCATTTCATTCAATCCTTCTTCATGCACTTCATTTTCACTATCATCATCATCATTCAATCTATGTGGCATGTCATCAATGTATGCTAATCTCATCAGCTCTTCAAATTTATCAGTTGGTAGTATTATCTTCAATGTTGCACTTTTCTCCCTGGTATGGTTTAAAGGATGGTTTGGATCATCCCGTCCAAATATTAATAACCCAGTTTGATCTTGGGTATTAGTAGGTGTATCATCAATATCTTCTACATATCAACAAACACAAGCATTATTTAATGTTTGGCAACAATTGGATAAATCATAATTTTATCAATTTCAAAAAAATATAATCAAATATGTCTTAACCAATAAAAATATAGAATGTATGAAAATATATACATCAATTGAATAACATAACACTATTTTATAGAATAATTTGTTATACATTAATTTAAAATAAAACACAATTTTGACAACATAGTTTATAAAATGTCAATCCACACTCATTGATTATTCTTTGGTTTTCTTCCCTTAAGAACATCCTTAGGGAGACCTTGTTCTTCCCTTTTCTTTTGAGCATGAGTGTGTTTTAACAAGGGGTAATTAATCAATAACTCATCCCCAATGGTAAGGTCCATAATAGCCTCAACCATTATCAATCTATCAACCTCTATTTCCATATCTCCATCTTTATCATTTATAACTTCAACAAATCGACAATTCTGTCTTACAATAGGGTCTCTTCCCTTACTACTATTTATAAAACCTGCAATATTTGTGTGTGTGTATGCACGTCCATCTATATACATAATATGACCTCTATTCATTTATTTTCCAATTTCCAATTGGAGACAATGTGTATACATATTCAAATTTAGATCATATGCTGGCATGCTAGGATTATATTCTGCTAGCCTTCTCCATTCACCACTGTAATATGACAAACCACAATATGGAATTAATATTCCAGTGGTTTGTTGTGAATTGTTTCTATGTTTATATCCCACACGGACAATTTGGACAATAAAGAGGCCTAGATTTTCTCCATGAATATTGGAGGGTCGTATCATGTAGTTGTATCCTCAAAATTGAAACACCTCATAAACTCTAGGTAGTTGTTGATCATTGGGCCAAGCACAATATAGTCGATGATCAAATGTCTCTTTGTAAATTGATCTCAAAATCAGGGGCAAGTCATCATCTCATCACATTCATTCTCACAGGGTATGTAGTCCACCTCCCCCTTGTCTTTAAGCAAATTATGCATCTTTAAATCAGTTCTTGTTATGTTACTTGTTTTCATCAAATCCTCATATTCGGAGATGGTATATGTGAAAATATTTTTGTTAGATGTATCATCTGATAAATGATCATCTCCCTCTAGGATAGAATTCGGTGCTCCAGGAAACTTTAAACCAAGAAATTTATCCTGCAAGTATTCATTAAGAAAAAAAATAATTATTTAAATAATATAAAACAATGTTTAAAAGAAGTATACATATTATTTATATCAAATTGGAAAATTACTTACCACAATTCCTATTGGATTTGAATCGATTGTAGGAGGCATACTACCCACTGAAATATCATCATCTATGTAATGTCTTTGTACAATTGCTCGTTTGAATTATTTCATTCCATGACATATGAAACATCCACAAACAAAAAATTTCTCAAAGTATTCATCCCATGTACTATAGTCCTGACCAACCTCTTTTTCAATGCAATCATTTGTTGTGTCTGCAAGATCCATTGTCATATCCTTTTCCACCCACTTTCCTCTATGTGATTTAACAGTTTTAGGTCCACGTCCACGCACACATCTTTTTCTTTTGCTAGTTGAATGCTCAATTTCTACATTTTCTCCAATCTCCATCTAAAATAATCAACAACATGCATTAGTTTATGTGAAGATTGGATAATAGACTATAAATTTTAATAATAATGTGAACAAATATGGATGTATCACAAAATTCCATCAGATCAATTTTTCCTAAGTTAAGTCCAAATTTGAGTACTTGATGTCCCGCATCATCCATTGTGTCCTCATTTGATATGACATGATCTGTTTCGATGGGCTCATATGGCTCCTATAATACACAACATAGTCAATAATGTTTAGTACACCAATTATATCATTTAAACAAATATGTTATCCAACAAAAAACCCCACCTTAGTCGTATATTTGACATATTGATATCATGTTTTGGAGTTGAAACAAAATTTTTTTTGCAACCCTAGGTATATACATCGAGCCAAAATTTCAACAAGAAAAGTATCCAACATCCCTATTCCACATGGCCATCCTAATTTTCAAACTTTTCCCTTGATCATAGAATCACATTTAATCACCATTCTTGCTCATTTCCAACCAATAATTTTGACCTCAAAGGCCTCATGGAAAACAAAATGACTTTATCTCCTCTATGTTGTAGCATTTGTGAATTCATAAAGACCTCCCTCCTTTGGTTGAGGTTTCTTTGTCTTCTTACCTTTATTGTATCTACATATTCCACTGTCATATCCTCTTCCACCCACTTTTCTCTATGCGATTTAGTATTTCTATGTCGTCCACGTCCTCTTGCCATGGCCTCCTCTGGATCCTGTTACACAACAATGACAATAATTTTTATTACACCAATAAAATCCATTATCATCTAATAAGTTAGGGAAAATAGGGCCACAAGTAAAAATTAACTTGGTATCAAATGATAGAACATGAGGAAAGAAATATGATAGTAGTATGAGGGAAAGAGACATGCAAGAATACAATTTACATGTATAAGTTCAGCCTATTCCATTCACCATTACTCCTATCATCTCTTTTCCTTTCACGAAACAATCACAACAACTATGGGTTCGAAATAATCCATCTTTCATTTCATTACAAAAATCTCCATTCATAAAACTTGGTTGCAGGCACTCAAAGTCAAGCCTACAATACTATAAACATGTTGAAGGAAAAGCTGATGCTAAACAACCTCAAACTTATACCTATCTTCAAATCATGGGATATGATTAAAATTTGAGCTATGTGTGTATTCAAAAAAATCCATTCATCCCACCATAACAACACATTAATAGTTCAACACTATCTTCATGCATATACAACCTTCATTATACATAAAAGAGGTGCATTCAAATTCCAAAACATAATGCAACTGAAAAATATTTGACAACATACTACAAGGGACAACTTATATGGATTTAGCTTATTTTGTGAATAACAAAATATCTCAAATAGAATATTTTCATGAATACATGAGGATTGAAATGCCTATGCATTCCATAGTACTATGCATGCTTCAACAATATTTTAATAAAGTGTTATTCATAACATTCCCATTCCAATAGATGAAAATCAAACTCTTTTATAGTATACAATAAATTATATAGGGTTTATGCAAACATTAACAAAAATATCAAATGGACAGAGGCCATGTTTACCTATCAACCCTAATTTTTATATAAACAACATGGATGATACATTGTTGAATCTGTCATGGATTTTACTTAATATTATCAGGGGAAAAGTTTTCCATGGTATAATACTAAAAAAAACAACCATATTCACATATATTCAATGCAAATGTTGGTATTGAACCACCAAATTATCATACCCTCAACATTTGTGAACCTAGTGAACAAACTGCCATTCTACCCATGTCTCTTATCCCTCACTTGGAAACCAAGGTATTAACTTTAATTTCAATTTCACACTAGTACTCAATTCCATAGGTCACAACCAACATGCTTGGTTCTACCAAATTTTGATAACCACTCCACCACCACTAGAGCCACTCAACAATTTATTGAAGTAGAATATGAGGGTTAACATGAAATACTAAACACTCCTATCCATAAGAAAGATCTTGTACACTCAAAAAATGATGTTTTTATGTAATTTATTCGAAATCTAGAACATATCATCATTACTTCATCTCACTTGGGTGATGTGTTTCCTACTATTCTTCATCTCTAGCCATGGTTCACACATCCTAACTAATTTCACATTCAACCTTCCCAATGTGTTCCTTGTCTTAGTGCCCAACATGTATTTCATACAACATTCTGTTGAGATCAATTCCTTCTTCTTAAGTTTCCTTTCCCTTTCTATTTTCCCAACTTCCTTTTTCCATTTCTTTTCCATCTTCTATACCTACCCTTGCTTCCCTTTTTCCTTTTTCCCTTCTTCTATCTCTTTCTAGTTACTATACTTAGTCATATTTCAAAAATCGACGGGTTCACGGGTTGGTGGGCCTTCATTTCCATCCACGTTCCTATGTCATGAGTCTAACTGACCGCCTTGCTACAATATACTTAGCCATTTTTTGCAAATTCGTGGGTTCACGGAATCAAGCCTTCATCTTCCAAGTTCTGCAATCTCCATTTTACACCCAAAAGTCCATGATCTAGTTTATGACCATCATATTTGTCGTGGGTACTGAGCCCCAAAGTATTTCATTTCTCCTGCATGCAAGTCTGACCGACCGCTTTTTAACACTTAGATTATTTTTTATCATCCATAACTGCGGGTTCATGAAAAGCTCCATATTCAAAATTGCTCTTGTCCATCCCCGCCATCTTCTAACCTCTCGATAGACTTACTGACTACATATACAAAGGATATTTTTACAAAAGGGGACTCCTCGAGTGCTTCCCTCCATCTCACCAACTCTCATTAATTTACATTCAATTACATTGAATGGTTGTCTAGTCCAAATCAGATCTAGATCTCAGCCTTACAACCATTAAAGACGGTTTCTAATCACAGCCTGTCCAAAGGCACGACTTGGCTCTACCAGCCTTACAAACATTTAAAACAATTTTCAAAATTTGAAAAAACGAGAGGGCTGCGCCTCTCTCCTTCCATTGAATGTGTGCTTGATGTGCTGGCTGGCTGGTGCATAGCTGGCTTGGAGCGATGCTTCTGCATCATACTCCTCTGCTGTGAAAAGTTCATGAGTTCCTGCTCATGATCTTCCCAACATGGTTGTCAAAATCCCCCTAGATCCCAAATAGTTCTTTGGAGCTGTCCATTCGCTCCCTCGCTTCGCTACGGCTGCTCAGCTTCTCCTCACTGGAAGTTTCTACTGCTGACCTTGACATCAGCCTTCTAATCTTCTCAATTACCTCGTCCAGCTGATCTAGTGGTTGGCTCTCTTTATGCAGTCTCCTCGGCTGCATTTCTTCGTCCTTATCAGTGGGCATATCAATTAGATCCCCCATGCTATTTTCTTCCTCTGTGGCCTCAGCTTGCCACTCTACTGCAAAATTTAGTTCTGTAGTCTTATCACTGAGTCTCTTCTTAGCTTCCTCTTCTAACATCTTTGCTTCTACCAGTTCTCCTTGTGCTGGTTGATTTCCAGCTTCCTCCAACTGCTCCTCAGACTAGAATTATGATTCACCTTCTGTTGTAGACCTCAGTGCTATAGTCATCATCTGTTCAGCTCCCTGGCTGGAATTTCTGAGTGATTCCTCTGAATGCTCCTCTGCTAACATCTGCATGACTGTCTGCTCATGGCAGTCATCTACTGGCTCTGGATAGTTCAACCAATCCTCCAACATCTCCAACTCCTTCTCCCATGGAGTGAGCATCGTATTTGCATGCTCTTCTTCTGCTGGGGAAGATTTTGACGTCTACTCCATTTCTTCTTTCTCTTTGACAGTCTCTATTGGCTGTCCTTCTGTTGCTGTACCCGTAACATCTTCCCTGGCCTCATCTTAGCTGCTTGGTAGGAATACCTTTATCTCTCCAATCATCAGAATGCTCTTCTGATATTCCTTTTCTACCAGCTGTCCTTGCTGATATGAACTCACCTATGAGCTCATCTTCTCTTTCATCTCCTCTCGCTGATCCAAAATCATCCCTGAGTTCATGAGACTTTCAGACAGTCTCATCTGCTCTCCCTTTCCCACCTAGCAATTTGGGATTTCCTCTCTACCCTCCTGGTAGTCTATGAGATCCCCTAGTGATCCCATCTCTTTGCCCACATGGAAACTTGAAAGTTCTTCGCTGCTCACCTGGTAGTCTCTGAGATCATCCAATGATCCCATCTCATTGCCCATATGGAAATCTGAACTTTCTTCACTGCCTTCCTGGCAGTTCACGAGATCTTCCAATGATCTCTTCTCCTCATCATCACTGAGATTTCTCCCAGCTTCTGGCTCACAGATGTGAACCATTTCTTATTCACCTTTGAGGCATTCGACATGCCTCAACCATTCCTTCAACAGTCTCTACTATCTCCTAGCCAACAATTTCTTGATTGGCCACTTTGCTTTCCTCCTCAAAGGCCATTCATACACCCAATGTGTCTTTGTGTTCTACTGCACCCGCAATGCAAGCTCTTCCATTCTCACCCTTATCTCAACGAGCTCTTTATCCATCTCATCTTTTATCTGCTACTAGTGGTTCTTCTTTCCACCACATCCATGGCCTTCAGTAGCCATTTTCCTGTTCCTTTCTGCCCTCTTGGCAAACTTGTTTCTATCACTCTACAACCGTGAGTGCTTCCAGCCTTTCCTTATAGTCCTCCTGTCTGTCTATTGACTGTTACACACCTTGCAACAATCATCACAGAGCTTCAACACTTTGTCTTCCTTTTCCTCTGGCTCCCTCTGCCTGCAATATACTGACAGAAACAAGCTCTGATACCACAACTGATGGTATCGGACGATATCCCTTCACAGTCCTCCTCTTGTCTATGATATGCAAACAAAACATATGTTGGCTCTGATACCAAACTGACGCAGACCCCTGACCCTCTGTCTGAGATCTGCATAGGATCGTTCTAAATTCTCCTCAAGCCAAAGTAGCTCCCTCGGATCCCTATTGGAACCTCATGAATTTGATCCACAGGTCCTTCCTGAAAACCCACCCTGCGCAACTTAACACTAGGCGCGAGCCTTACACCTCCATGCGACCACAACCGGACCTTAGCGCAAGCGCCTTTTGCAACTCACGAGTTCATGAGTCGAAGACCCTTGACTCCTCTTCTCCAAACCTCCAATACCCAAGATGTGATACGGATATGGCTCTTTCCTCGCTAGCGCCTCTACAAGCGACCGCCGGCTAGGGCCTAACTCTAGCACCCCTTGCAACTTGAAACTTCACAAGTTGGAGTGTTGAGCCCTCGTGCTCCTCCTTTACGAATCCTCGAGACACGATAAGTCAACAATGGGTTGACTCCTTCCTAGGCGACGTGTGTATGCCACCTGTCGCCTGCTTCCGTCTTTTCTCTGGGCGCTCTATGTTTGCACCACCTGTCAACCATCTGGTCCCCACCTAACGGATGTGACATGTGTTCGCACAAGCCCTCAACGCTCAACACTTCGTGACTTTAGCGATCAAGGTGAAAATCCTTCACCTTCCAAAACCCAGATACACGATGTAGTGAGGTGCCAAATCTCATGACTCTCCTTCCTCCTCGATCGACAGTTCAGGTCAAATCACAATCTCGCGACTCAGATTTTTGTAGTGAAAAGAGCTTCGGCTCCCAGCTCGCGATACCTGAATTCATGAAATGATCCAGATCTCTGCCACCTGTCCTTCAGAATGGACGGTCCTGATGCTTTCAAGACTTGACGAGTCCTCTTCTTCCTGCTGTTATGAGGTTTAAACCTTGCGCACCTTTTCTAGATTCGATGGCCCACGAAAACTCAACACTTCTCCCTCAAAGTTTCTTCCATCTATTCCACTCTTCTGTGCGACTTTCTAGGGATTAAACCCCTCGCACCTTCTCCTAGATCCGACGGCTATCGGTCCTTGGTGCTAGATCTAATGGTTCATATCCTTCCTTCCTTGCACGCTCTCCTCCTGCTTCTTGAACATGGATTCAACGGTCCAGATCTTTCTTCCTAGTGTCGATCCAACGGTTATTGTTGAGCCTTCCTAAGCATGTGCTCTCTCCGAGCCTTGGAAGATTTTGAACGCTTCAAAGGCTGAAACCTTTGTTCTTTATCCCGCGAGTCCATGACCTTTAGTCTCGCCTGTGTTATTGAAAACTCTGCCCCTCATGATCTTTGATCACTATGAAACCTCAAAGGGTTTCTTGACCTCTGCACTCCTTGCAGGGTCCCTGCACACAACTGTGCTATCCATCCTGAGCTTTTCCTACTCAAACCTCTAAGGGATTCGACCCTTTTCTCTCCTTTCAAAGGGGAATTTCGTGCCCTCTTGGCAACCTCCTTCTCAAGCACTCCTTGCTAAACAAATAGAGTATTCAACAACTCTGTGAGTGTCTTCCTCCTCAACACTTCTTCTATTTCAGAACTCAAAAGAGTTCCCTCTCGGTGCACTCTTTGCACTCGCTCGATGCCCTCTTGGTAGAGCTTCTACAGAATATTCAGTGACTTTGTCTTCTTACCGAACTCAAAATAGAGTTCCCCTTAATGCATCCTGCGCATTTGCTCAATGCCCTCTTGGAAGAGTCTTACAAAATTCTCAGAAATTTTGTCTTCCCTGTGCCCTCCTCTACACAGTTCTTCCTTCAAGGCGTTCAACAACCTTGAGGCCTCCTCCTTGAGTCAATGGCTTCCTTTGGTGCGCCCTCTTGGCACGTATTTGTATAAATTCCACATAATTCAGAAGTGCACTCTATGCATTGGCTTACAGAACCTGCAGTGTTCTGTCATGCAACCTCTTTCATGAAGCCACAAAGAACCCATATGTAAAATCAATAAAACCCACAGATAGAAAAATCTATCTATCCCTGCAAATGCACATCTAACATATATCTACAGCATATCATAAACACATAAAGACATTCATCAACATACTCAGAATAACATGCAGGAAAAACTACTCTGATTGTATTAATATGAAATGCCTCTTTACAATGTGAGCTTGGACTGTAACAAAGTCAAGCTTCTTCTCTTCTCTAATCTCTCTATAGACTTACTGCCTACATATACAAAGGATATTTTTACAAAAGGGGGCTCCTCAAGCGCTTCCCTCCATCTCACCAACTCTCATTAATTTACATTCAATTACATTGAATGGATGTCTAGTCCGAATCAGATCTAGATCTCAACCTTACAACCATTAAAGACAGTTTCTAATCACAACCTGTCCAAAGGCACGGCTTGGCTCTACCAGCCTTACAAACATTTAATACAATTTTCAAAATTTGAAAAAACGAGAGGGTTGTGCCTCTCTCCTTCCATTGAATGCACGCTTGATGTGCTGGCTGGCTGGCACATAGCTGGCTTGGAGCGATGCTCCTGCATCATTGTTGTTGGGAGAGAATACTTCAAGGATATATGACCAGGCTAACAAATTTCTAGAGAAAAGAAGAATGATTGACAAAATGTAGAATCATAGTGTCATAAGGATATTTTGTTTCAAAGAAAATCCTTCTTTTCTCCCGTATCATGTATCTGAAAATTATTCATTACATAGGTGGCAAGAAAATACAACTTCTGGCTACATTTTTTCCACGAAAAAAGGAAAAATAAATTCATTCCCTTGCCATGGAAGATTGGAGATTTCATATTCAGAAACATAAATAAAATTGATGAGTTTGCAAATCACTTCAACAATGTAAATTTAAAGTATGTTGAAAGGATAAAGGGGTTTGATTCTAACAAGATATTTTTTGAACATATGCCAATAGTAGGATTCAATAACTCTTTCATCCATATTATCTTGAATGAAGAAGAAGATAACACTCAATATACTCCAGTACATAATGTTGGTGACTTGGAAACAATACTCAGTACTAACTAGTTTTATAAGAAAAAAGGAAAGGGTCCGAGTGAAAGGAGCGCCCAATCTCCAGTTGTTACTCCTAAAACTACCATATCCCAGAGTAATGATCCATCGACTCACCCAGTTAGAAATATTTCCAATAGTATTTCAAGCGGCAGAGGAGAGAAGAATCCCCGCCTTGGAAAAATCGAGAACTCACATAAGCTCCCTATGAGAAAAAAGAGGAATAATTTAGTGCAAGAGGAAGAAGACAACCTTATAGAAAACGACATCAATAGCTCTTCTTTGGAAGACATGGAGCTCGAGATAGATATTGAGAAAACATTTCCCACAATTGATCATCCGGGAAATATTTCTCAACAAAATTCATCATTAGAGATCATTGCAAATGAGACCTTCAGTGAAGAAGAGTCATTTCCTTTCCAAAGTGTTGTTTTTGATAAGGAATCTAAAAAATTGATTGTAGAAAGTGGTGATCAGAAAAATAAGAAGGGGAAATATCGCTCATAGGTTGACCTGAAATACATGCAGCCATCCCAGATCTCTAAAATTCATAGAGAAACCAGGGATGCTCTTGATGATTCTATTGATGGTCTGGAAGCAGAAAATGCTAAGTTAAAAGAAATGATCAAAGAACTGGAAAATGATTTAATGCCTCTTCTAATCTCGGCAAGTCCTTTGTCAATATTCAAGCCAACCACACCTGTGATTAAGTTGAAAGGATCTTCACGCCTACTCACAATAGTCCAGAGTTATGTATAAAATAATATTAAGAAGAGAATGTCAATAATAACACAAACATGGGAAGTATAAAAAAATATTGTTTCTTTTGGATCAAGGGCACATGATTTTCATGAATATCTACAAGCTTATTTTAAGAACGAAGAAGGTTTTTACACTGATGATGTCTTACCATTTGGAATTAAAATCTCAAACATGACAGAATTGAGAAGAAGAGAGGAAGACCTGCCTTCTCCAAGTCAAGTAAAACAACTAAATGCTTGCTGGAAGGAAAATGTTAAGAATTTGAGTAACATTGTTCAAGCATGCAACAAAGCCATACTAAAAAGAGAAGAACTGATCAAAAGACTCATGGATATAGATCTAGCAGGAAGTACTAACGAGGTACAAGACCCTAAATTAATTCTCAACTCAATGTTTCTAACAAAGCAACAATTTGACGAACAAGTTGAGATATTTAAGGGGTTATCAACTAATTTTTTTTATAGAATACTTAAATATAATGAAGACGAAATAGACAACTGACTAGTTGATTATTCCATGAAAAATCAAGATATTGAGGAAGAAATACATGGTATTTCTCTTGACTTAAGATATTTGGAAGGTGAATTATTCAACATTAAAATCGGTCATGAAATAAACGTCGCACCAATGAAAAAATGCATTGAATATTTGTTCAAAAAGGAAAGTGACAAATTAACCAAAGAAGGGAAAGAAACAATTGAGATGGTTCCTATAAATGTCAATGAAGACAATAAAATGACAACAACAAGAAAGTAAAGGGGATAGAGACCATTAGAGTAAGTTCATGTCGATCACATCTTTCTTTCTTTATCAGTTCTTTCATCCAATTATTTTGATTCCTTAACTAGAAAGGTTTAACCGAAGTCTGATAACTTCTCCCTATCTTCTTTCCATATCTTGCAACTCTGTCGTCACCCACCATCCTCCTTCTACAACTTACTTCTTGTTCATATTTTCTTGATGGTCCACGAGAGCCTCAATCCCAGTCCTAAGGACAAACACATTTAAATTTCAAGGCTTTATAATAGACTATATATTTTTCAAAAATCCCAAGATAACTATTTCGGGATCAGTTTTGACTGTACTTTGTAACTCTGAGTTTTGAGTATAAAGTATTTGAGATTGAACTATCATTATATTTATTTGATCTCCCCATGTGTTTATTCTATTAAAGTTCTTTTATGCATGCAGACCATCTTATTTTTATTTTATGTGATCATAAATATTTAGTTTCACTATGATGGATGTGAGGAAATTTTATTTATCTTTTTAAAATATATAAAGTGTGCGGTTCCTAGTCATCTCTCAGGAACTCCTTTTTGAAAACAAAAAAATATTATTTTACTGCAATTTTTATCTTCTTTTGAATATCATAGCAGACTCTTTCAAGGGTCCTACATTATTCTTAGATTTTAGAATCCCAAGAAAATATTGAAATAAAGAGGAATACCACCTTTATAAAAATGTAGGGGGATTTGTATCCCATTGAGGTTTTCATTTCGGTCCTAACAGATTCAAGCGTCAACACATTCCATGTGAAAACTTCATTACACTGGTGGTAGTTGAGAGATTCAACACTCAATTAGTCATGGCATACTTTGCTTACTATCATCTAACTTGGGAAGGCTTATGCGAACACAATCGAGAGTGATTTGCCTCTAATTTTTAATTATTCTTCCTCCTAGATTTCTCTACTTTGTGAGACTCTGGATGATCATGTGGTATTTGTGCCAATGGAGTGATTCTGTACATGACCTATTTTTGTGAGTTATTAACAACATAGTCTTGTAATACACTTATCAATCTCCAGTGATGTTATTCTATTATCTTTCCACCCTTGAAAATTATATATGATTTATCTAGCTCTATCATTGGGGTGTAATCAATGGACCTACGAGAGGATCTGCCTTGAAAGAAGGGTCTAGGTAGCAATGGAGGTGTGCAGATGAGTATACACTTATATAGGTGTCATGATTATAATATTTTATTTTAAAAAAATGATATTGGGGCTACATGTTTGCAACATCCTATGGAAGACATAAATGGGATGTAGTTTTAATTGATATTCCACCTCTTACTCTTAGGTAGGTTGGGATTTGTTCCTAGTGAGAACTTGAAATCATACCTTAATGAGCTAATGATTTTAAGTAAGATTTGGTAGAGATTCCAAGACTTGGTGGATTACATCCTTAGATGAATTTGAGAAAGGTGTCTTTGTTAATGGCACAAACTCTTTCAATGACAAGTTGCGAGCAGAAGCATCTATAGAAGGAATTTTTGAGACACTAATTTCTCTTGACATGGGGGCAGTTCCGAAAATTTTAAATTTTTTCTTGCTAATGCAAGGGGAAAATATAGATTACTATTGGGAGGTGAGGTCCTTTTATTTGATTGGAAATTTTAGGTGGAGTAGGGCATTGTTATGCTTGCTGCATTGGAGGATTTTGAGTTGATTGGTGCTTTTTGAAATCCTTAGTGCAATTTCCATAATCATGGCATGGATCATTGCAGTTTGATTGAAATTTCTTATAATTAATAACTTCACTACAAAGAAAAGACCCTCTAGCAGAGGTTTTTGCGGATGCCCCTATAAAAATAGCCCAGAAATCCATTTATAGTGGATGATATTAGCGGAAAAGAGCATGTTAAATTAAATATTAGTTTATAATGGTCAATTAGAAATTAGACTTAGGCATTAATAAAGTCAAAGTGACTTTAGGTTAATTTATTTTCTTTTAGGTTATATTTTCACTTTATCCCACATTCATAAAGTGGTTTGACTCTACTTGATTGTAACCTATATAAGAAAGCTATTTTCTCTCTTATTTCATTGATTGAATAAAGACAGATAACCTTATTCAAGTTATCTTGGTTTCTGTGTGTGCTATATTTCTGTTACATGGTATCAGAGTGAGGTTAGGGACACAGATTTTGGGAGCGCGTGAAGATATAGGGACTACTTCTGGTATTGACGGATTGAGGGATCGTCAATGTAGCACACTCAAGGAGCTGAAAGGGTTTCAGATAAGTCGGAGTCGGGTTCATTTGATTTTTCGGTTTTAAAAGCCAAATTGCAAGTATTTTGCCATTATTTATCTACTAAGTTCAATAGTTTACAATCATCTATGGCTACATTGACCAAAATCATGTTAGAAGGCAACCAAAAGTTCTATGGGAAGAACTACAATACCTGGAAGCAACGCATGTTGGCCATTTTTGCGTATTGGTTCCTGTCAGATGTTGTTCTGGGCACAAGTCCTCATCCCACGATTGCAGGTAAAGACCAAGACAAGTTTGATGGCCAAGATAGAGAGGCCATGATGCTGATCAAATTGTCCGTGACAGATGAGATGCTACTTGAGGTTCAGAATGGGAAGATTGCTGCAACGATCTGGAAACAGTTGAAAGAGACCCATGAGATTTCAGATAAGGGTCAAGCGTTATTTTTAAAGAATATGTTTTTCTTGATCAAGATGAGTGAGGGTGCCTCTCTCCAAGAGTACTTACTCAAGATCAAGGACATCTGGGAATAGTTGGAGGACATTGGTCGGAAGATGGCAGAAGAGGACATGGTGGTGATCACGCTGAACAACTTGCCAGGTCCTACAAGCACTTCATTGAGACCCTGAACATCACAGCTACAGAAGTTGACCTGAAGTTTGGAGAGCTATCCAATAAGATCTTGCAGCAGGACAGGTGGAAGAAGTAGTTTAGGAGAAACATCGAGACAGAGGGTTTAGAGCAGGCTTTTGCAGCCAAAGCTAAAGGCAAAAGAAAATGGACAAGGAAACCTGGTCCAGGCAATGATCAGGATGCCACCAAAAGCCTGAATACCATCACTTGTCATTGTTGTGGCAAGACTAACCATATGAAGAAGCATTGTAGAAAGCAGTTGGTAGATCATAAGAACAACCATGGAGGGTCTCAACAGAAGACCCATGTCACAGAGCACATGGAGGAGAAGGAGGCAACCTTCTATGCCTTTATGGTCTGTACACAAGTAGATCAGTCCAAGTCATCTGCTTGGTTTGTTGATTCAGGCACATCCAGGAATTTCACCAATTAGAAAGATTGGTTCACAGAGTTTACACCTAGTCCATCCAAAGACTCGGTGATCTTCGGTGGAGGCGAGGAGTATAATATAGTCAGCAAGGGGAATGTTCAGATTTCCTTCGGAGGAAAGATGCTTATGTTTCTCAACGTCCACTATGTGCTATGTATGGAACTTAATCTGCTCTCAGTTAGTCAGATTATGAGTCACTCTCCTCACTCGAATGTCAACTTTAGCAATCGCAAGAGCTATATCATTGACAATAATACCAAGAATATCGTTGCTCTTGGTGTGGAGGTCTATGGTCTATTCAGATTGGTGGATATTGGGTAGGGCAGAGAGCATGCACTGACAGTGAAGAGTGCATCATACATATGCACACTATGGAATCAGAGGTATGGGAACCTCAATTTTAACTACCTCTCTCAGTTGGCATGAGAGAAACTGGTAGATGGACTTCCAGACATTCAGCAAAAGATTCAGGGAGTTTGTGGAGCTTTCCAGGCAGGGAAGCAACATCGAGCACCATTTTATGAAGGAAAATCTTGGAGAGTGTAGAGGGTCCTTCAACTGGTTCATGCAGATGTATTTGGACCAATGAACACGACATCAATCACCGATGCTAGGTATTTCCTTCTGTTTGTTGATGATTTTAGTAGAAAAATGTGGGTGTATTTTTTGAAGTTGAAGTCTGACATGTTTAAAGAATTTCAAAACTTTAAAGCATTAGTCAAGAATGAGTCAGGTTGTCATATTACCTCTATTAGATCTGATAATGGTGGAGAATTCTGCTCCAAAGAATTCAATAATTTTTGTGCTAAACATGGGATCAAGAGACAATACACCACACCCTATACTCCACAACAGAATGGGGTGGTTGAAAGGCGAAACCACACTATCACAGAGATGTCCAGATGTATGTTGAAGAACATGTGTGTTCCTAACAACTTTTGGGCAGAGGCAGTGTTCACAGCAGTGTAGTTGCTAAATAGATCTCCCATGATGGTGGTGAAGTAGAAGACTCCAGAGGAAGCATGGTCTGGAAGAAATCCCAAAGTAAGTCACTTGAAGGTCTTTGGTTCTACTTCTTACACTTGGATTCCAGATGTGAAACGAACCAAGTTAGATCCAAAGAGTACGAGGATGAGGCTTACAGGGTACAACGACACCCATAAAGCTTACAGATTAGTTGATGTTGACATTGATAAGGTGAGCTTTAATAGAGATGTTGTTATTGATGAGGAGGTTGGACCCTTCCATACTCTCACATTCAGAGTTACTGAGCAGCCAAAAGTCATTGAAGATTTAGGTGTCAAGCTTCCGATCGCTCCACCTGAAGGGGGGAAATATTTTGAGCATGATGATGAGGAGTCAGAATAGGATGAGTCTCCTAGGTTAGTCAAATCAGTACATTCTAAAGTAGGAAGCCCAAGTCATGGTGGCAATACTGACTTGGCAGCCAGGGATTCCAAAAGACCCAAGTGGTGGCACAACACCATTGGAGATGTTTGGATAGGAGAGATGATCGAGGGAAGATCATCATGAGGTAAGAGTAAACAACAGACTGGCACAATCAACTTTTCTCTTGTGGCCAATATTCATAAGATCTATGAGCCTCAGGTATTCAAGGAAGCAAAAGGAAGACCTGAATGGGAAAAGGCCATGGAGGCCGAACATGAAAGTTTGATGAAAAAACAAACTTGGGATCTCACATCTCTTCCATCAGGGAAGAAAACCATTGGTTGAAAATGGGTGTACAAGGTCAAGTACAAGGCAAATGGTACACTTGACAAGTACAAAGCATGATTAGTTGCGAAAGGATTCTCTTAGCGATAAGGCATTGATTATGAGGAGACTTTTGCTCCTACAACGAAGATGAGCACTATTCGTCTTGTTCTATCCATGGCATCACAACAAGGCTAGAAGGTCCACCAGATGGACGTGAAAAATGCCTTCCTCAATGGAGATTTGAAGGAAGTGGTATACATATGACAACCAGAGGGGTTTCAGGTTGCAGGGAAGGAGAATCTAGTTTGCAGACTAAAGAAGGCTCTATATGGTCTGAAATAGGCACCGAGGGTGTGGTACATCAAGATTGATAGGTATTTGGTTCAACAAGGGTTCCAGTGGAGTCCTTCAGATTCCAACTTATATGTCAAAAGAGTTGGTAATGAGATCATTCTTCTAGTTGTTTATGTGGATGATATCATTATTACAGTTAGTGAGGAAGATGCAATTACATGGATCAAATCCAACATGAGCAGAGCATTTGACATGACAGATCTAGGCCTCCTGCACTATTGTTTGGGTGTAGAATCTTGGAAAACAGGGAGAAACATTTTTGTATCACAAGCAAAGTATGCCAGGAGTTTGTTGGATAAGTTCAGGATGGAGGATTGCAAAATCTCCTCTACACCTATGGAGAAAGGGCTGAAACTTTCAGCCAAGACTGACTCAAAGGAAGTCAGTGAGTCACTATACAGACAGCTAGTGGGAAACTTGATATATCTTACAACCACTAGACCTGATTTGAGTTTCGTTGTGAGCTTCATTTCCAGATTTATGACAGCGCCGAAAGTAGAGCACTGGACAACAGTGAAGCCAGTGCTGAGATATCTGAAAGGGACACTTGACTTTGGTATTCTGTACAGAAGGAGAAAAGACCCGAGGTTGTGTGGGTATATAGATTCAGATTGGGCAGGTTCTGTTGATGACAAAAAATCCACCTCTAGATATGTCTTCAGCCTTGGCATGGGTGTAGTCACATGGACCAACAAGAAACAACATGCAGTCACCCTTTCTTCGACATAAGCAGAGTATCGAGGAGAATTGAAAGGTGCATGCGAGGTAGTTTGGCTCAAGAGGATGTTATCATATATGCAGATGCAGCAGAGAGAGCCTACACCCTTGTTTTTTGACAATCAAGGGGTAATGAAACTTGCCAAGAATCCAGTCTTCCACGAGCATACCAAACATGTTGATACACACTGTCACTTCATCAGACAGCTTGTAGAAGATGGAACTATTGAGCTGCAGTATTTTCCTACAGAGGATCAAACTGCAGACATTTTCACCAAGTCTTTGGGTCCCAAAAAGCATGTAAAATTTCAAAAGAAACTTGGTGTAGTGAGTAGATTGATCATTAAGGGAGGGTGTAAAATTAAATGTTAGTTTATAATGGTCAATTAGAAATTAGACTTAGGCATTAATAAAGTTAAAGTGACTTTAGGTTAATTTATTTTCTTTTAGGTCAGATATTTGATTTTAGGTTATATTTTCACTTTATCCCACATTCATAAAGTGGTTTGACTCTACTTGATTGTAACCTATATAATAAAGCTATTTTCTCTCTTATTTCATTGATTAAATAAAGACAGATACCCTTATTCAAGTTATCTTGGTTTCTGGGTGTGCTCGATTTCTGTTACAGAGCAAACATATATTTTACGCTGGTGATTTTATAAGTACATAATGCACCGGTGCATTTTATACAACAGGCTCATTGGTTCCCTCAAAACTAGTGCATTGTAGCAGGGTTATTTCAAATAAAAAAAATATTATCCGGTGCGCTATGAAAATAATGACGCATTGTAATAGATTTCTTTAAAAAATCTCCAGTGTGCAACTTAACACTGGAAGCACCGGTGCGTTATTAGTAGAGCTGTCGTATACCCTCGACCCTCGGGCCGAGATCTGCTCAGGATCGTTCTAAATCTTCCCTCCTGAGTTTGATTGACTCTTTGATTTTCCCCATAGGGAATCCCTCACATACACGACGGTGTATCCAGAGGTCCTTATGAGTATGCCCCGTGTGATCAAACAAAAAGCATCACTCAAATCTCCTGACCCCAATAATATGATCGCACCCTTTTCCAAATTGGGACTTCAGATTTCGTGATTCCACGATTTCTGTTGTCGAGTTTCTGCTCTTCAACCCACTAAAACCCGAAATGCTGAAACGCCGAAATCTTCGGTCGCGTCCTCCTCCAAAGTTGTATCGCGTTTCATGAATTCAAGAGTTCCAAAACAAAGAACCTCAACCTCTTGTCTTCGAAAATATCGAAACTACGAACCCTAATGCGTTCAACAAAAGACTGGTTCCAATGAAACTTTTCGTCGATTCAGAGTTTCGGATTTCACGACTTCGCGAATCCTGATGCAAGGCTCCCGGCTCTTCAACCTCCAAAACCTCGAAATGGTCAATGGGTATTGACACTACCTAACAACGAGTACACACTACCTGTCTTCTCAGATGTCCTTGGGCTCTGACGTGGATTCCTGCCACTTGTCACTCTTCTAGGATTTTAGGACTTGAACAAGCCTTCGACTGCCATCTCCCTTCCACTTCGAAACCTCGAATTCTGAAATGTCACCTTCTACACAATCAACGACTGATAGCCTCCCTTTATATCCAACGACCCACATTATTTCGGGCTTCCGGGTAATGGAAGTTCGAGACTCTTGATCCCAAACCACTGTCTTCTCAGGTTCCTGAACCCTGAAACACTGAAATGCCAAAATGCCACTTCACAATATTTCGCGTTTCGCAACTCCGGGGATTTTCAATGCAAAGGCCCCTAGCTCCTTGTCATCAGGATTTCCGGTATTCCGAATCCCGAATTACCAAAATCCCAAAATTATTCACTTAACAATTCTTTTCATGATTCGGGAGTTAGAGTGACCAAGGATTTTGGCTTACACTCCGGACTTACAAACTCCGAATCCCCGAAATGATCTAATGGCTCAAAACAAATCACGATCAATGGTCCATGTTGATTCCTGATACCAAAGTGATGGGTTCGTCCTCCCCTATCCACCTTGTAGATTCTCTGAATCCTTCAGTCCTCGCGACTTCGGGAATTCTCCTCGGAGAATTTTGACCGCTCGTTTCCTCCTTGACAACTTCTGCGAAATGAACCAGTGTTCCTCATCTGAACTTGGCTTCTGTAAAGCAACTTTGCTCCGTCTCCCTTTTAACACTTTGAAGGCACTAACCCTCCCAAGCTTTCACTTGCAAACTTGAGTCTCAAAAGGACTCCTACATGCACTCCTTGCGGCAATCTTTCAAATACTTCCAAGTATTTGATTCTTCGACTTTGTGCACCTTCTGTAACAACAATCTTTTACCTTTCAACCTTAGTTGATAAGTTTAATGCCTCAACTAGCCTATGCACACCTTGCACGGATTTTGTGCTTCACCTGCACTTCTTCCGGAATGAGAACAATGGTATCTCTCCTGAGCTTTCTGAGATAAAAATCAGAACCCTTGTCAATGCACACCTTGTGGACGTTTCACTACACTCCTTGCAGGAACTTCTCTCACTCAGGAAGAGAAACAATTGAAACTCATTCTCCCTCTCTCATAATTCAAATATTCGACATGAAATCATACATACACAACACAACCTCATAAAAAATGCATAACAGAGAGAATAAAACAACCATAATCATACCATTCACCATGTATAAACAGAAAACATCACAACACCATGAAATCTGATTCAAAGCTTCATATATTAACTCAAAGATCCTGTACATGGATTCTTCTTTTTAGCTCTCTGCTACAACTCTCTTCTTCTATCCTGTGCTAATGATACAACCACTACTATGATACAAAGGTGAGGGTGTCTATATCCATTTTCCCTCCTACTCTTCTAAATTGTCTAATCTATTAATTCAAACCTACCTACTTTCATTAACTGGGCTTAAATGCCTTTTACATTGACAGATGAGGGAAAATCACTCACGATATATTTACAACAGCCAAATATAAATGCAAGTACACTTCTAGCTACTACATTAATATCTTCTTCTTAATCTTTCAAAAAATAAATAAATTTTAAAACGTGTAAAATGTGTGTTGCACTCCTCCTTGTTGGCTACTTACAATGCTCCTACATCATACTCCCTCGCTTGAAAATTGTCATGAACTCCTGTTCATGATCTCTTGCACGGTTTGTCCATGCTTCTTAATTTCTTCTTCATTTTCCCAACTAGCATCTTCAACTGGATGTCCTTTCCACTTGACCAAGTATTCAAAATACTCTTTTCTCCTGGTCTTCCTACTGACTCTCTTGTCAATTATACTTTCCATCTGTGGCTTTTCAGCTACAGGCATTTGTTTTTTCCATTGAACCTTTGTCTGTTCATCTTCTGCTCCTATTTCTTCATCTCCGTAAGGGTACAAATCCACAACATTGAATATCGATGAAATTCCAATCCCATCGGGTAATTCAATCTCATATGCGTTTGCCCAAAATTTCTTTATGACCTTGCATGGTCCAATCTTTTTCATCTTTAGTTTGTTATATGTTCCCCTTGGGAACCTTTCCTTCCTCAGATGCATAAGATTCAAATCACCAACTTCAAATTGAAGTTCTCTCCTGTGTTTATTTGCTCTGCGCTTGTATTCTTGATTTGAACTCGGCAATTGCTCCTTAATTCAGCTGTGAAGCTCCTTCATTGCTTCTACAAAGTCTTGTGCACTAGCACTCCTGAATTCATTTTGTTCTGAATCTTTCAATTCAGAAACTCCCCTTGGCTGCATTCCATATACAATCTAGAATGGACTCTTCCCTATGCTTCTATTAAGTGAATCATTATAAGCGAATTTTGCCTGTGGTAGAATGTGATCCCACTGACTGTGGTGTTCAGTCACTAAGATCCTCAACAAATCTCCCAAGCTTCTATTCACGACTTCTGTCTGCCCATCCATCTGAGGATGATATGCTGAGCTAAAAGAAAAACTTGTCCCCATCTTTTTCGACAAAGTCCTCCAGAAATTTCCAACAAATTTGGTATCTCGATTAGAAACGATACTCCTTGGCAAGCCGTGAAGTCTGACGACTTCCTTGAAAAACAGGTTCGTAATATGAGTTGTGTCGCTGGTTTTCTGGCATGGTATGAAATGTGCCATCTTGGAAAATCTGTCGACTACCACAAAGATTGAATCACATCCTCTTTGTGTTCTTGGTAGTCCCAATATAAAATCCATGCTCATCTCATCTTGGATGTCATATCGCAGACCATTCATGTACCTGGCAACTTTTTCATCATCGCTTTCTCGATGACCTGCTCTAATGTTTATCCTGTATAACTCTTCAGTGTATTCTTTCATTGACATCAACTTCTGTCTCAAATTCTGCATCCTCCAAAACAGAGTGATTTGATAATCCTTGGGTATAAATTTGGCTTTCATCTTTGCAACCATTCTATCCGAGCTCTTGATTTTATGCTTGCCCTTGCAGCATCTATCAGCCTGAAGTTTATCCCACCATAGTGCTGCATGCCCTTTAAGTCTGGTAACGACATGTTTGACCTTCTTGTCTTCCTCGACATCCTCATAGTCGAAGTATTTATCCAGAGCTCTAATCTAGTCTAGAAGCTCTTCAACATCCAGGTTTCCCTCATACACTGGAATGCCCATTTTTTCTCTCGCACCTATCCTTACAACAACCTTGAATAGGCGTTCATCCGCAACATCTTCGGCTGCAACTTCTTCTCCTTTGTTTCTAGCTTCATTTTCACTTTCAGCTTCGCTGATATCCCCAACGTCGACTGTGCGCCTCTGTGCTATCTCCATGGCATCAAGCCTAGCACGTAGCTCACACATTTCTCTTTCCACGGATGGATCAGGCATTGGCATTGGTCTGTCTCTTCTTCTCGGCGGCATGGCTATACAATTTTCCTCTTTTCTTTGCTACAGAAAGCAAAGAACTTGTTCTGAGCTTTGATACCACTTGTCACAGACCCCCAACCCTTCTAAATCATTCTAAATCTTCCCTCCTGAGTCTGATTGACTCTTTGATTTTCCCCACAGGGAATCCCTCACACACACGACATTGTATCCACAGGTCCTTATGAGTATGCCCCATGTGATCAAACACAAATCATCACTCAAATCTCCTAACCTCAATACTATGATCGTGCCCTTTTCCAAATCGAGACTTCGGATTTCGTGATTCTGCGATTTCTGTTGTCGAGTTTCCTCCCTTCAACCCACCGAAACCTGAAATGTCGAAACATCGAAATCTTCGACCGCGTCCTCCTCCACAGCTGTATCGCGTTTCGTGACTCCGGAAGTTTCGGAACAAAGAACCTCGACCTCTTACCTTCGAAAATACCAAAACACCGAACCTCGATGTGTTCAGCAAAAGACTGGCTTCCAACGGAACTTTTCACCGATTCGGAGTTTCGGACTTCGCAACTTCGCGAATCTTGATGCAAGGCTCCTAGCTCTTCAACCTCCAAAACCCCAAAACGGTCAACGAGTATTGGCACTACCTGAAAATGAGTACATGCCACCTATCTTCTCATCTATCCTCGGGCTTTGACATGGATTCCTGCCACTTGTCACTCTTCTAGGATTTCGGGACATGAACAAGCCTTCGACTGTCGTCTCCCTTCCACTTCAAAACCCTGAATTTCGAAATGGCGCCTTATATGGAATCAACGAATGATAGCCTCCCTTTAGATCCAATGGCCCATGTTATTTCAGGCTTCTGGGTACCGGGAGTTTGAGACTCTCGATCCCAAACCACTGTCTTCTCAGGTTCCTGAACCTCGAAACACCGAAATGCCAAAATGCCACTTCACAATATTTTGCGTTTCGCAACTCCGGGAATTTTCAATGCAAAGGCCCCTGGCTCCTTGTCATCAGGATTTTCGGTATTCCGAATCCCAAATGACCGAAATCTTGAAATTCTTCACTTAACAATTCTTTTCGTGATTCGGGAGTTATAGTGACCAAGGATTTTGGCTTAGACTCTAGACTTACAAACTTCGAATCCACAAAATGATCTGATGGCTCAAAATAGATCACGATCAACGATCCATGTTGATTCTTGATACGAAAGTGATGGGTTTGCCTTCCTCTATCCACCTTGCAGCTTCTCTGAATCCTTCGGTCCTCACAACTTCGGGAGTTCTCCTCGGAGAATTTTGACCACTCATTTCCTCCTTGATAACTTCTGCAAAATGAACCAGTGTTCCTCATTTGAACTTGGCTTCTGTAAAGCGACTTCACTCCATCTCCCTTTTAACACTTCAAAGGCACTAACCCTCCTGAGCTTTCACTTGAAAACTTGAGTCTCAAAAGGACTCCTACATGCACTCCTTACGGCGATCTTTCAAATACTTCCAAGTATTTGATTCTTCGAATCTGTGCACCTTCCACAACAACAATCTTTTACCTTTCAACCTTAGTTGATAAGTTTAAGGCCTCGACTAGCCTGCACACACCTTGTACGGCTTCTATGATTCACCTGCACTTCTGTTGGAATGAGAACAATGGTATCTCTCCTGAGCTTTCTAAGATAAAACTCAGAACCCTTGTCAACGCACACCTTGCAAACGTTTGATTGCACTCCTTGCAGGAACTTCTCTCACTTAGGAAGAGAAATAATTGAAACTCATTCTCTCTCTCTCTTAGACTTCAAACATTCAACATGAAATCATACATACACAGCACAACCTCATAACAAATGCATAACAGAGAGAACAAAACAACCATAATCATACCATTCACCATGTATAAACATAAAACATCACAACACCATGAAATCTGATTCAAAGCTTCATATATTAATTTTAAGCTCTTGTACATGGATTCTTCTTTTTATCTCTCTGCTACAGCTCTCTTCTTCTATCCTATGCTAATGATACAACCACTACTATGATACAAAGGCGAGGGTGTCTATATCCGTTTTCCCTCCTACTCTTCTAAATTGTCTAATCTATTAATTCAAACCTACCTACTTTCATGAACTGGGCTTAAATTCCTTTTACATTGACAGATGAGGGAAACTCTCTCATGATCTGTTTACAACAGCCATATATAAATGCAAGTACACTTCTAGCTACTACATTAATATCCACTTCTTAATCTTTCAAAAAAAAAAACATTTCAAAACGTCTAAAATGTGTGTTGCACTCCTCCTACTTGGCTGCTTATGATGCTCCTGCATCAAGAACACACTGTTATATGGTTAAATAAAAAACATTTACGTACCAATGTAGGATAGTGTCAAAAAATATATTCTGGTGCACTCCATTGTATCATGCGCACTGGTGTGCACTAGTGCTTCAATACAGAGCATCGTGTTAGGGTTAATTTCCAAATTTATGGGGCGTGATGTGTAAAACCGACTACATTAGGGCGTCTATTATTATACTGCACCCTATCATGCTTAAGCAAAAAATTTCACACCATTGTATTTTTCAAAAAATGTACGGTAGTGCGTTATGTAGTAGTAAATGCACTGGTGCGCACGCGTGCCCAAAAACATGCGCACCATTCTAGGGTTGTTATTTAAAAAAATGTATAACCAGTGTGCTCAGTAAACATGTACGCCTTAGTGTGGTTGGTCATTGGGTGCACCAAAACAGGGTTTTATAAAAAAACAATTATGATGGTAAAAATCATTTTTACCATTTTCAGTGTTGTAGAGCTCAAAAGCACTGGTGCAAACTTTTCCTATTTGAAGCACCATGTTGTCGGTGCTTTCCTTGCTGGCCTTCCTTTCGTCTATTGCTCAGTGCGTGAATTTCAAATTTTTCCAAATGGTGGGAAAATTTGTTTTTTTTTAGTACGTCACAACCATGCCTCCCCAACAACAAAATGTCCAGGCAATGTCCTTGTTGCTTCATAACTTAAGTTTTCACTTGATCAAAATTTAAAATTGAGTGAAATTTTAAGTGTAAAAAAAAAAAAAACTACGTGGTGCGTTCGAAGCGCCCAACTCGCACCACCGACAGTGCAACTTGTAAATTTACAGGGCGCATCGCATACCTTATTACCTTTATCAGCGGTGCGTTTGTAAAAATAAATGCACCGACATGCTTTTTTAACGACGCACCGAATAAAAGTATATAACTGGTAGGGCGGTGCATCTAAGTACAGATAACGCACCAGGCCGTTAAAGTACATGGCACACCGCCCTTATCAGATATATTTTTACGCAGTGCATTGGTAAACATGTGCACTGGGGCATTCATGTTTACCAAACGCACCGCTGAGAAATGTAACATTGTGTTACAGTGCACCCCATAAATTTTTTGGTGGCACTGTACTCGTTGCGATAGTAATGAACTGAACGCACCATGAAAAGTTTCGTACTCAGAAATTTGGAAAATTTTATGTGACGGTGCGACGACGTTCGTTACATGCATCGATGCATGTAGTGAATGTATATGCACTGCTTTTTTCTAATTTCTAAAAAATTGTTTACATGTGTTAATATTTTAATTTGTTTTTTTGGTTTAAGAGGTGTGTAGGATAAATGTAATGCACCAATGCGTATATGTTGTAGTGTAGTGCCCTGGTGCGGTATTGTTTTCCAACGCACTGCATAACATAGTAGAGCATATTTTGTTCGGTGTGTTACTTTACACTAACGCACCGTGAACAATGCTCATAATATATACGCACCGCCTACGGTGCATGATTGTTTTTTGGGAGCATCGGTAATGCAATTAACTTATTTTTTGAAGGAAGTTATTTTTCCATATTTATAGATAAATTTTCCACTTAGTAGATTTTTGTTATGTTTTATATATGAGTGAGGTTGATGTATTTCATATGTTAATCATGCATATATGTGAACGTAGAGAGCAACAACAACAACATGAGTAGATGGTGGACCTATACAATGTTGTACGGGAACGGGAGGTGAGGGAGAGGGAGAGGGATTTGTACCCTCTCTCTTTTACTGCAGTGACTCATGTTCTCTTGAGGAATGTAGGCCTCCTTAAGTACTATGAGGAGGCTACATCCCTTAAGGGGAAATCCGAGTTGTTGGTGCATCTGATCCGTCGATGGGATGTCCATCGATAGGCTTTCTGTGTGGGTATGGATCAGTGGTACCATCCCACTGAAGAGGATATTTACTTTATCATTGGGTTATCCAGGAGAGGGAAGGATTTTCTCCAGTTCCCAGATGTCCCAGTAGGTGTTGTAGTTGAGACTCAGCTCATGTACTCTCAATGATATATTGGGGTTGATGTACTATCCCCAGTTGACTTTCAGGTGTCTGTTGGACAGATGAAAGTCTCCTCTTTCGATGCAGAGGAGGTTAGGTGCCTCTCATTGTTAGTGACCACCATAACCCACTTTACTAGTGATGGGAAGCGCATTAGCTGCCCTCTTTTGTATTATTTTGATTTTATGGCACAGAGGCCACGGTGTATCATATGGTCTGCCATTTTTTTGCGGTAGTTGTGTATAGATCTAGACAGATGTCGTGCTATGATATATGGGAGGTCGAACTTCCCTTTTGTCTCCGAGTTGTTTTTCTTATTTTTTGAGAGGTTTCCAAAGACGAGGCCGACTTTTGTTCGTCAGTCTACTAGGCCGAGGACTCATGTGCAGATGCACATGTTGGGGGAGATGATGCCCAAGAGGGGCCAGTCGAAGTTTTTGACCAATATTTCCCCAGACACACTGGGGCTACTAGGCAGTGCGATGGATCACATGTTCATCATGGTGGTGTGTCCTTACACGGGTTTGGATTGGAGAGGATGCTCGAACATCCTCTTCACACTAGATGAGCCACCAAATGAAAGAGGTAATATTAGTGTTTTTTTTAAATTAACATTGTTTCATTTTATTGTCTTACTTAATTAGAATAAAATTAATTCTAACACATTCTTTAACTTGTTTTATTAAATTGCTTAATGAATTAACTATGTAATCATTGTTTTGTACTATATATTTTGCAGATATTGGCACTTTCATTGTGGACGTGCATCCTCCCCCAACAAATGAATATGAGGAGATGATGCCTAAGGCTGTGGCGGATCTGGGTCCTTGGGTGTAGATACCCAATGACATGCGTCGTAGGCCCGATACCAGATTCAAGTTGGAGTTGGGAGACTGATTCTCTGCACTTTTGACTGAGGTGGGAGTCTGCCCTGCCCAGATGCGAGACATCAGGGAAGATCCTACACTCTTGGATATTTTGAGGGAGATTCATGTGATTTGATGCCTCTTATGCATCATATCATCGGATTTGTCAGGCTACTAACAGTGAGGAGGGATTCCAATGATAGGCACAACTCTTCTTCTAGTACGACCTGTTTGTCAAGTACCCCATCGATTTATGAGGGTGCTTGTGATCATCCTTATCCACATCCTCCTCTTCCTCCTTCACCTCACCAAAATCACGAGGAGACATCACATATTCCTCCTCCTCCTCTTTCACCTTACCTAGATGAGAATGTCGAACCTATTCCTGATCCTCTTCTTTCACATCACCTAGATGAGCGGGCAAGACCTATTCATCATCCATCATCTTCCACTACAGACCAGGTATCCAATACTATTATAGATATGCAAATTATCCCACCGGCTAGACCATATATATATATATATGGTGTTTTTTTTATATTTATCATGTTGATGATGTACTTAATTTATATGTTGATGTTGATGTGTACATTGTTAGGTCATGTTAGATATGTTTGATAAATGTGCTTGATAGATGTGTATGTTAAATGATGCTTGTTAGATGTGTGTGATGATGATGTTAGAAAATGCTTGTCTTTTGTTAGATGTGATCACAATGATGATGCCTTGTTAAATTATTAGGTATGTGTGCTAGCTAATTAATGGAGTTTATATGTGCTAGAGGTATATATAATTAGATGATGTTAGCTAGAGAATATAAATGTGTATTTTAGATGTTGTTTATGTTTGTTATAAGATGGTTATCATCATCATGTTTATTTTTATAAATTACAAAGTTCAATATGGTTGAAACTATAATTGCATAGATAGTTCATTATACATATTCATTCTAACTATTTTTTTTTTCAAAAAACAAATTACATATGAATAAATATTATTTTCCATTGTACTAATCACTCTTTTTTAATAGACTCGTATACATTAAATTTTTTTATTATAAAAAGTTATGATCTCCAATGATAAACATTCTACTGGCTTTAAAATTTTATGCATGAAAATCTTCCTATTGTTATTTTTGTCACTATTTCATAAGTTGTTTGCTATCAAATTTTAAATTACTTCACTAATTGTGGTTTTACTCAACATTGGGGGCATAATTTTATAAATATTTTCAAAAGAAATGATAAAAGTATGTAAAATAACAAACACTACTTAAGTTAAAAACCAAATTATCACAAAATCATGATATAAATTTAATTTTTTAATTATAAACCACATTTTTTTTGTTAATATTACTTTTAAATCTACAAAATAAATGAACATAAACTCAGTTTTTGAATCATCATGTTAACATATCCTAAAATATGTTGTACTATTAAACATGCATATCAACCATATCATTACATCTAATTATATCAACATAAAAAGTAGAATTTCATATCCCATTAAAAGTTCAAGTGGACATTTAACATTTTTTAGGATTTCACAATTGGAAATACTTAAAGAAGATGAAACATTTTTAAATATATGCAACGACATATAAATATGTTCAAATAAGAATCGTTGCATGCAATCACAAATAATTTGAAAGACAAACACATTACACATCAAACTGACTGTTAACCAACTAAAATTGTTCAAACATTTGTTATAATTAACTTAACATTTCCTCTGTTAGAAGACGAATAAAAAATAATATAATTAGCGAAAGAAAGAATATAACAAAAAGATATAACAACAATATTAAAGATGAAATAAAACATGTACATATCACTCTATGTTGTCATCACCCTCATTATCTTCCTCACTTGGCATGATAACACTAATGTTCTCAAAAATATGTTTTGATTTAGGGTCGTGTCTTAATACGAACCACCAATCCCTATCCAACACATCTACGTAAACAAAACACTTGGTTGCAGTGTTTTGGGAAAACATAAGGCTCCTTAGCTTCCTCCCACATTTTTCTAGAGTTGATACATATCATCCCACTATCGTGATCTTCCTTTACATTATTCCAATCAAAGGTGTCCCACCAATTGCACCTAAAAATAACACATTAGAAAGAAGAGGATTTTAGTTGAATTATCTCTTGTATCTTTCCAACATAACCTAACATCCCTTGTATTAGTCTTTTATCATGGTGGCTAGCATGACTAGATTGGTCGAACTCGAATTCCACTCCACAGTCTTGTGTCATGCATCCATCATTGACATCCTCTGTGAGAAAATGATGTTCATATGCCCGCATACATGGGAAAAAATGCACCTATAAAAAAGTGAAAAATCACAATGTCACGTGTCTAATAAGTTGACCAATAAAATATAAAATATAGATGTTATATTTCAAAGGTGCATTTAAATGTTACAAAATGTACACAAAGAGATTATCATCAAGTTGTTGCACGCTATCCCTATGTTTAGTGCATCCTCTTCAGCATGTCTGTAACTACCGAATGCACTGTATTTCTCTTTGACTTGGTCAACAACCCAACTGTTGGGGCATATCACTGGCATATTTTCTTTTAAATAATCAGGATAAGGCATGCTTCTACCATTCAACCGTCTAAATTCTTTCCTATCATTGTCACATTTCTTCCTCTTATGTTTGTACAATGCGACCCATGACTGTGTTGCCTCCGAATTGTAAAGAACAATTTATTGATGGCATCAATTTATGAATTTGTTGATATATATATATATATATATATATATATATATATATATATATATATATATATATATATATATATATATATATATAT
>ML786973.1:102908-114740 GCA_009831015.1 Picea engelmannii
ACTGTGTAGAAATTTGACAAACAATAATTCACTTACTCTTTATCAAGCGCCTTTCACTTACTCTTTATCAAGTGCCTTTTTTTGTTCATTTGTAGAAGCTCCCCTTCTCTTTTGTATTCATCCCTTTAGTCATCCCACATCGCACCTGGTGTTTTTTTTATACTGGCATAATAGAAAGACTCATATGATATGTACCCCTTTTCCATAGACCCCTCCGGTTTTTCCCTTTGTCGAACAAATCCTTTCAATTTCTTCATTTACCTCTCTAATAAGAACATTCAACGATAGGATACCACTCCAACTAATTCAACCTCATCTACTAGGCGAATTAGAAGATGAACTTGCAAGTCCATGAAACTCGTTGGCAATTCCTTCTCAAACATACAAACAATCTCAGCTATCTCTTGATGCCACTGTGGAATGTTAGCCATATGAATATGCTTTGATGTGATCCAACATACAAATGCAGATAATTTAGACATGGCACATTGTAGGTCCTGGGGGAAGTCATGGTTCACACACCCACGCACCAAAAGAGGATAATGACACTACAAAGTAAACACATACAAAATTAATTATGTTTTATCTCATAGCATGAATTTATAAAACAAATAATAAAATCATGTTTTTGACATAGGTACTCTTAGAAGGTTCAAATGGTCATGTGTTTTTAACCCCGAAAAATTGTCTTCCGTAATGAATTTGCGTTGTAGTGAAGACCCATATAAAGAAGGCACCTTCACACCCAACATAACTTCCTTTGCCAAATAAAGATCAACTTTATTCAATATCCATGGGACATCACCTTCTTTGAAATACTGAGAGGGATCGACCTCTCCTCTACTTTCTTTTCTTGGCCAATGTTTCTTTTTACTTTTTGAAGAAATAAGATCCTCTCCTAATAGAAAATGTGTTAATTTATTTTGATGATATGTGCCCCCATAAAGAAGATGAAACCATTTTAAATATATGCATGGGATCTAGTAAGTGGGAAATCTTAATATGCTCCCAATATGGGAGCTCATAAAAGACATATTTCTTTTTCATCCCAATGGGAAATTTCTCAACATAGGTGTTGAAGAATTCTGGATCATCGAACATAGGCTCCCCATTTGAATCGAATATTTTTGAAATCTCCTTCTCATTCTCTCTATCATATGCTCTAAGCCATTTTGTTGGTTTCATTATTGCAAGCCATTGCTCTCTCTGGTTTACCATTGAAAGTATATGTTGCTCTTCTATAAGGGTGTTGTTCTGGGAGGAATACCCTGGAGTAGTCGTACACTGGATTTCATAGGTGGTTGGACCACCTAGCCTTCAAAGAAGGTCCACAACATTTACATCCATGATAGCCTTTTGTTACAAGACCTACAAAATTATTAATGTATAAAGTAGAGCATGTTAGCGTCAAAGTCCAGAACAGTCGCAAAAAATTAAATATGCCAAAAAATATTGTTACATATATAAGAAAATCAATAAACAAGTAATTTACTGGAGAAAACTCCTAAGCCTGGATAATCATGTGTTGTGTAAGGACATATGCCATACAACATAAAATTCCTCTCTGTTGCGATAGGTATTGATACATCGTATACATGTATCCCTTCCAATAATTCCTTCAATTCATCTACCAATGGTTGTAGGTAGACATTCATATTCTTCACTTGTCTTCTACGAGGGACTACAAGATCCAACATAAGATGTTCATTCTTCACAAACAACCATGGGGGGATATTGTTATTAATCACTACTACAGGTCAAATAGAATAGTTGGTGTTTTGGAGGGAATATGGGTTGATGTCATCCATGGCTATGCTAAGTCGAAGACTTTGTACTTCATCCTTGAATTGTTCGGGCCATGTATCCTCTATATGCTTCATGGCTATTGAATCCATTGGGATTTGCATAACTCCTGACTCACTTCTGTGTGATGCATTCCATCCTTGCAACATAGATAATTCTTTGCAATGAAAGAGCCTTTGAATCCTTGGGATTATAGGCATGTGCCTCAATATCTTATGAGGAGGACTGTGTGATTTACAATTTTTATTTGATTTATGATATATGTCATGCCCAAATTTCAGACATATCTCTTTGTCTTCATATTATCCTCTATATATAATACAATCATTCAGACATGCATGATATGATATGTACTCAACACCCAATATTTTCAACATTTTATTTACCTCTTCGCAACTCCCGACACTACTAAATTTGAATGTTTTTGCGACGAAGTTTCGTCGAAATAGGGTCATTGTTGCAACCGAGATGTTTTTTGTTTGTCTGTTGGAATCAATTCGTTGGTCTAGTGGCCACACATGGATCTTCTCCAGTGTAGCAACCGGGAAAATAAACCTATTCACAATAGGGAAAAGTTACCATTCGCCAGTCCATCGACCAAGATTAGTCGGTCTAGCGACCAACTTTAGTCGCAAGCCTTGCTAGCATCTCTAAGGAAAACATAACCTTGGTCACTCTAGCGACCATAATTAGTCGGTCTAGCAATGAATGTTAGTCGGTCTAACGACCCACTTTAGTCGCAAGCCTTGCTAGCATCTCTAAGGAAAACATAACCTTGGTCACTCTAGTGACCATAATTAGTCGGTCTAGCGACTAATGTTAGTCGGTCTAATGACTAATATTTGTCAGTCTAACGACTAATATTAGTCGCAAGAGTGACCAAGACAACCTTGGAAAACTTAGTCAAGTGACCAAATGGCTATACAAATGATGAACAGGTTCGTCGCTAGAGTGACTAAGGTTGGGTTTTAAAAAAAAAAAAAAATGCCATTCACATAGGAATAATGTTTGGATTCTGTTAGCGATCAAAAATCACTTGCTAATATTTCCCAAATCACATGATAAGATGATCATTAGGTAGAAGAGTTATTTTTAAATCTTAAAGCTTTAGAGGTTTTGAGGAAGGCTCAAATTCACATAAATTCAATTAAATGAGGATTTCACCTCTAAAAATAGGCCAAAGGTTAATTTTATCTTTCAACGGCTAAATGTGAAATTTACAGTTTAATGAGCTGCCGAAAAGCTCTGACTTTCGGTGGCTAAAAGGAAAAATACACGACTAGTAAGCCGCCGAAAGCTCTGAAGATTCCAGATCGGTGTTCTTTCTTCCTAGATTGCATTTTTCCATTTCCAGAATCTATTGGAATGATCTCAAATTAAAGATAATAATTTTATTTTTAAATCTTAAAGTTTTATAGGTTTTGAGAAAGGCTCAAATTCACATAAGTTCAATAAAATGAGAATTTCACCTCTAAAAATAGGCCAAAGGTTAATTTTATCTTTCGGCGGCTAAATGTGAAATTCATAGTGTAATGAGCCGTCGAAAAGCTCTGACTTTTGGCGGCTAAAAGTCAAAATACATGACTAGTAAGCCGTCGAAAGCTCTGAAGAGTCCAGATCGGTCTTCTTTCTGCCCATATCACGTTTTTCCGTTTCCAGAATCTACGGGAATGATCTCAAATTAAACATAATAATTATCAGAAGCTAGATCATCCTCTTCATCAAGTTTTGAAGGCATATGGTAAGGTAATGAAGCCAAATGGCATGTTTATTCTTGATAGAAGTCGCCCAACCATCAAAGATAGATTTCGAAATCTGTGATTTTCACCAGCAAGCTACCAAATAATTCTCCATGTTGTCAAATTCGACTTATGATGATAAGATTGGATCATTTATGCTAAAAGATCAAATTGATTATGTTTATTTTTGGTATTTCAGATCCATTAAATTAGGATCTTGAAACCTTGATGTAAAGGCTATAAAAGCCTAAGAATTCTAAGACACTAAAGGGGGGGAAAACAGTCTGAGGATTGTGGTTCTATTCTTGAAGATGACAACGACATGTAAAGAAGATAGTCAGCCTTCATACAGGCCCTAGGAGGTTGATAGTCACATCCAACATATGACCAATTTTAATGCATATCTCATCGAGATGGAAATAACAATTGAAGGCATAGCTATGTACAATGTGCATATTAATAAGGAACACAGAAATCCTATGAAGTGTATTAACTTAAAATATGTGCATTTGGTAGTTATACAAATAATCTATCCGGAGTCAATTTTAATATTTCACAATATTCAGATACAATTAGGCTGAAAAACAATTATGAACTATGATTACTACTTTCCAATATCCCCATAACATTTTTTCATGCAAGGAAAATAATTTTGTTTCATGATAAATCAATGTTGAACCTAGATTATTGAAAGAGTTAATAACATACTTATTTTACCAATTTCAACAACCATTTTCTAAATTTCATCCAGGCAAATATCAATATAGTGAGTAGAGCCAAAATAGATTGGTGTCCACTTTTCCATAAAATCACGGTCTGTTACATGTTTTCCTTCATGTTTCACTAGGTTAAACAACCCACCAATGGAAACTTTGCCTTTTGAGGGCCCGACTTTCACCTGTGTACATAGATTCTTTATTTCTGAAAACAACAAAGAGTGAAAATATCTCAGATTTCACATATACCATGACATGACAAAAACTACATACAATGAAATAATGAAACACTCTTTCACGTAAAATCATCTAAAATATATTTAATGAATGATTCAAGGAAATGTATGTGACAACAAGATATTCACTTAAGTGTGCAAATGCCACATGTGTTTGTGTTTCTATACAATGCCTAGAGGATGATGCTTTCAATCTCAAGAATAATGCAAGTATTCAAATTATTAAGATGAATCAATGACTAAATTTTAATGATATACACAATTACCTAATAGAGCACAATGATTTTCTTTGAAGTATCTATGACTTTGATCAAACTAATTTCAAGACATCAATATTTCAAAGCCACAAAACATTTCATATGTGTCAGTCCAATAATCCAATAATATCCTTCTCACTTCATTACATATCAGAAGTTGGGACTGTCTATTTGACTTCAATTCAATATGTATTAGTCCTACTTGTCCTAAATATGCAAATGCAAATGATATGTAACTCCTCCAAATGCACACAAGTTAAGATTTTTAATGTTTCTTATGTTTGCAGATTGTAGGTTATGTTCCCCATGAATTATCTTTGTCAAAAACAAATTAAATGTGACTGGGAATGAATATGTTCACACAGTCATAATTGAAGGTTTTACTATGATTTTGGGTGGATAGTTTGGGAGGTGGTTTAGGTAGAGTGACTATGAGGTATGTGAGTTTGTTTTTAGGGGTGTGTCAAAGTGGAATAGGGTCTTAAATTAAGACTTCAGGACAGTCAACAGTAAGGGTTTCTGTAGGTAGCCATGGGGTGTCACATGGTATATAGTCCCGAGGATGGATGTGAGTTTTTAGGATAGTAGGAGAGAGGCCTAGAGACCTTGCATGAAAATTCTAATAGTTTAGAGTGGTGGCATTTCCTTGTTCTCTTTTTATGGTCAAATATACTTGAAAAATCTTGATGGGACCTAAAAATATCTCCTTAATTAACCTTAAGTTAATCTTTTCAACACAACTTGACTTGAAATCAAACAAAATAACCTATACTTTTTTTTAACCCTAATTTATTTTTTCACATTTTTTTTACTACAAATTTACTTTATTTTATTTTAGTATGGTTGGATAGTTTGCTATATTTAAAAAAACCCTTCATAATCACTTTTTTTTTATCAAATTCCTTAATATGTTTTCATTCATAAAATGTTAAATCATAACCTTTTAAATCAAATTTAAAATCGGTAATTTATCTATCCATAAACATAAGGGAATCACCTTAATGCTCTAGATGGGGCACCAAATACCCCCTAAATTGGCCTTTTACGAATCTTTACGGATCCACAAGATATGATGGAAACATAAATGATTCAATCGGAAGGTGGGAGTTATTTCTTTCTTTTTTTTAACAAATGTAAATTTCTAACCTTTTTAAAGTAAATCATTCATGAAAAGCCTTATCAGAGTTTCCTAACGTTGGTTTGAACAGTCTGGAGTAAAAAAGTATGGGCTAAAAATGCCTATCCTTCAACGCATCGGAACTTTAATCGGAAAAGTTTAAAAAACCAAAATATTCGAAAAACTAATGAATGGTTGGACAGATTTTGGGGGTCTCCCGTGATGGCCCTAAAATAGGGTTTAAAGTTGGTCAAATTGTAAATTGGTGTTTCCCATCCATTTAAGGCATGGAAAGAATTTGTAATGCGATTTATGATCTAACTTTTAAAGGGTGATCATAAGCATCACTAGAATGCCTTTAAAAGTTTCTATATAACCTAATTCATACATATGTACTTTAAAAACTTCTATATGATCTTGCGTTAGGAGTCTAGTAGTTGAGGTCAATGGGACTCAAAAGTACAATATTGAGTAGTGACCCATTGTGGGATCATAGTAGCATCTCCTAGAAGCTGAATTATAAAAAAAAATAAGTAAAACTACTGAAAAAGAGAAATGACAAAATGGAAATTTCATATGTAACATGAAAAAGGGATGCTCATCCTCGTTAGAAGATGAAGCCCTTGATGTCACTACAAAAATAGTACTAAAAGTAGAGAAGGGAGAAGATGATTTCCCCGGTGAGTCACCAACTGCAGATTAGTCAATTCATTGCCTGACAATGTCTTTAGGGGAGAGTCCAGATTTGAGAGGACTTGACTATGTAACCATGGGTGAAATAAAAAATACCTAGCGATTGAAGGTTGGTTTCATGAAGGGGGTTTGTAGTGGAAAATTGTTTGTGATAAGAAAGAGATCTCCTCAAAATCCTAGTGGGTTTTAGATATCCTATTCATAGTCTGGACAAAGACAATACACACCTCATTATTGAACTCAATTGAATGATGAGAAGTTCTTCCCATTGCTAGGCTTAGGATGTAGGTTAGGTTTAGGGTAGGTTGAGGTATGTAGGGGTAACCTAGGTTAGGTTAGGAGGTTCGAACCTCCTAGGAGGAGCAAGAAGCATATGAAGAGGATGATGAACCTCAGGGTCACCGCATTCAGTGTGTACTACATTGATTTAGGCTAGCGACAGTGTTGGCTAGAAAGACATACCTTGGGTATTGTGCCCACCTCCATGCATCCTTAACACTCGTGGAGTCAGCATAACTTTGTCTTCTTAAATTCAAATTTCCTAAAAAAAATCATTGATCTCCACATTCATTACGAAATATCATGATAGTTATAAATCAACCAAAATTCACCTTAAACCACAATATCCATACCTTTGAGTGATGGGGTGCCTCCAATGTTGCTCCTCTCCATCCTGTGATTCATCACATGACTTAATTATATTTCATAATAGTAATTAAAGATGTAACAACCTCTACAAATTAATTACTAAAGACGAATACCTAAATGAGCTTCTCTTCATTTCGAGAATAAATTATTCTCTACTGAACAGGACCAACCACATGAAGGTGGAAGATCTTTTGGCCCCTCCCCCCATCTCACATCACTCTCATTTCCCCATACCCAATCTATCTAGATTTTACAACTATAATTAGAAATGATAGTAACATTAGATGTAAGCAAAAAACATTCGTCGCCATGTGCTAAAACAAAAAACATGAATGCAAATAACATTCATGACATGTAGGAAAACAAAATACATTACATTGGACCAGAAATATATTGGATTTATATTAATAATAAAATGTCTAATCATTTGTTTTTCTTCTTCTTCTTGGTCTCCATGAAAGCACAAATTAAGTCATCATCATAATTTAACTGATCCCCCACAGTTATTGGGCCTTCTTGAAGTTTTGCATCATCAATACTCAAGACCTCATGCCATGATGAACTTATAGTATTTCGGCGTGGAGGTTGAGGATGCGCATCATGGGCATCCACTGTTGTAACAAAAAAAAATTCAAGTGATATTGTTATTCACTGTTCATAGGGAAATTTAATTAATACAGATTTAATTACAATGTTTTATACCTGGATTAGTCAGTGCAGTAGAAACAGTAGTTGGTGGCCACATTGTTGTTTCTAAGCTTGTTGATCTCAGCTCTCAATAGACATCTACACTCTCTACCATATGAAACAATATAATTATTTAGTACATAATATACCCTAAATATTAATACTCATTGAAAAATGTAAAAACATTAAAAATGCACACATACCACTATGTAATGGTCCTTCAGAAACAACGCTTGAATCAATATGGGGGTCGGGATGTGGTTCATCGGTCGATACATCAAGAGCATTGGTAGAATTGTTACTCTCCTGCCTATGTGGAAAAGACACACATTATTTTACATTTTAAATGAATAAAAAATATATTTTACATTACAAGTAATCAATGAGTAAAAACTAATCGACGAGTTTTTAATTTCATTTTATTTACCATGTCCTCCAGAGAGACACATGGTGATTGCCCCAAGCTTCTTCATCGCGCCACCACACCATCAAAATCCTGCATGAACCTGACCTTTAGATCTTCTTATGTGGCTTGGTAGTTGAACAAATCCCCCTGCATTGAGCAATATCAAAATCATTAGTCACTAGCTGCAATGAATTACATATTTTGTGACGATGATAAAAAAAAAAGTAAAATTTTTAGTCACTTACAACTTGTGCCTTCAATCTCTTGTAACCACCTTGGCCCAGTTTATGTTGGCCATGTTTTTCTTGTCCTGCCTTTGTTTCCTTGGAAGTGTCTTGGAGTCTACGCAATATTTTGAAATATGTTAGATATTGATTGTTTTCCTCGTAAAGTAAACAAAAGACCATCATAGTAAATTGAAAACACCAATTACCTTCCAGGGCCAGGTGGTTTCTTCCCTTGTTCTTTCATCTCTAATTCTCTTGCATCGAGAATAATTTCTTTCCACTCCCTCTCGGAGACAACCAAAGGGCGTTCGCACTTGGGGTCATGTACTAATTTATTCCTATACGTCTCTCTAACATGTTTCAAATGCTTGCCAGTCCTTTTTAGGACTTCCAACTTATTGAACGAGTCACCAAACTCGCCAACCAGTTTGGAGATAAGAAGGTTTTTTAGTTTGGAATTTTGTCGATTCCATCATAGTCGAATGGTCAGCCCAAAAATTTCTAATGCATAGTCATGCAAACTATTGTAGAACACATTGTTTCCTAAAAAACATCATCATCATTAGTAATTTAAATCTCACTAATATGTGATTTTTTAAACAATTATATAACATGAATCTCGATAAAGACATATATTAAATACCCGGTAACTGTACTATTTTTAGAGGAACCATGTCCTGGTTGACCAAAAATGATACCATTGTTGTTCCTATGCTTTGGATATGTGTAGCACCAGGGTACCAATCAACGGAAGAGTGATCAGTTCCGTGATCATGTACACCACTTGCACGATCTAGCGTGTGTTGTGGGGGTGTGGCATCACCCCTAGAAGGTATAGAATCGGTCTCAGGTGGCACACTTGGGGTGGAAAATAGCCTGGTGGCTACGTGGCCATGAAGGTTTGTTGTTGCAGTTCCGCTGCTACTACCAGGACCTTCCCCTTCCCCTCTCATCGATCTCACAAAATTCTACAATGAGAAATATGTGTTACTTGCATATATCAAATTACAAAATTTAAAACCAAAAATTGATATTGTTAGATGACATGACTTACCCCATAATTTGTTATCTTAATGTGTAATTCAGCTATCCTTTGGAAATCCTCAGTAGTTTCCAATCCAACAGCGACCAAATCCCAAAATTCCCTATTGGCCTTTCTTAGGGACAATTCTATTGTCTGCAAGGGGTCTCTAGAATCAAATATCTCTTCATCTCTTATATATTCATCATTTTCAGTCAATTTGGTTCTAGGAATGGGGCCTTTGACTTGATCACCACTCTGGCAAAATTTCAAGAAGAATGTTAGTACATGCAAGAAATATTGAAAAAACAATATATGAAATAATGGAATATTGGCAAATATTATCAAATGAAACATTCACACATACAAATTAGCAAATATCTGGAAATGAAACATCGAGCAAAAATTAACAAATGGAACACTCAGAAATAAAATAAAATTTCGTCACAAATGAAACATTCACAAATTAAGTAATCCCTTTTTAAGTTTGGGTATAATGGGTTTTGTACCGTAGCAAAAGAAGACGTTCCTAGGTCGACTTGATTCAGATTGTAATCGACTAGCAACTCTTCGCCTGCCGTTATTATTTTCACTGCACATACAAATATCTTATTACCTTCATGCTCCTCAAAAATGCAATTGGGTTCCTTTCTTGTCGTCCTAGGCCTTGTACTGTTTATAAGACCTGCAATATTCCCTGATGCCTTTGGCCTTCCATCAATATACATAGTTTCTCCTTTATTTTTATTATTGTCTTTCAACTATATATAATTTGTGATGAGTGTGTATCTCTGCATACTAGGCATATATTGGACCAGCCTCAACCATACTCCATAAGTGTAACATGGTCCAACATACTCAAACAATTCAACTAATGCTCCATATTTTACCTTTATGCCATCCATGGAGAATAAACCAAGGCCATGGATGGATGACGGAGCAATGCGATACATGCTCTCATTAACATAGAAGTCAGTGTCCAACTTTAGAAGTTCCTTGGGTACCCACTGTTTTAGTAGGTGTTTGTACCTCAAGGGAACCTCGATGTCACCTATGCTCTCATCGTCATAAGAGCATGATCCTCCTTCATAAAGAAAGAATTTCATGTGCCTACCAAACTTTCTTCTGACCTTTTCACCTCTAGTTGATTTCTCCTTGTAACATGTGTTGGATATGTTTTCCCTTGTCCCTCTCAAAATTTCATCACTCAAGATGGATGATAGGCCTGATAGATACATATTTGGTTGTACCTACACTCCATCGAGGGAGAAGGAAAAGTTAGGCCAACGATCTTCATATTATAGTATAGCTAAAGATAAACATTGAAAAGATAACTTGACATGTAAGACTTTTGCATCTAGGGTTGGAGCCCAACCTCTGAGAAAACACAAAGTTTTTCTTCACTCAGTGTTTTGGGTAGGTGTTGGGCCAAAATTATGTGGGAAGACAGAAGAAATAATTTAGAATTTCCCATATAATTTGTAGCCCACCTCTAATTTATGAGAACCCATGAGGGATTTCATCATGCTAGTGAGTACGTTATATGGTGAAAAGGATTTCTCTAATATGCAAAAGAATTGGGTTCCCTCGATACACCAAATGTTGAAGAAGGCAGTTGTAATATAGATGACTAGAGAAAATGATTGTTATATTTGAGTAGAACAAAGGTAGAAAAAGACCTTATAGAATTTTTTCACAAGTGATAGTGTCTATTGTAACTCCATAGTGAGTCCATGCTTCTTTGTAAACAACAAGGTGCATTGCTCATTTTCTTGTTGGTTTTTCCCAAATCAGGTTTCCCATAGTACATATTGTCATTCCTTGTGTTGGTGTGCTCATTTTACTAATGTATGTTCTCTCTTATATTCTCAGTTCGTTTCAATATTTTGACTAATATACTTGTAATATTACATTTTGATCATAAGAAAACATTGTATAAATGAGTATAATCTCATGGTATTTTGTAGTAGAATTTAATATGTCTTGTAACAAAGTGTCCAATGTAATACCCATAATAGACTATAGTTTATATATCATATTGGTATCAGAGAAGTTTTGTATGGGGTTTCCATGGAATATTGTAGGATCTAAAAAATGATGGAAAGAAATCAGTTGCAAACACTATTCATGGTATATGGTTATTGTATCATTCAAAAGGATGACCTAGAGGAGACATTTGCAAGAATGGAAGTGTGTGTCTTTGACATCTTCATAGTATGGAAATTTTAATGTCAATAGAGGAAATTTTAGGATCACTAGAATTGCATAGAAATTTTTATCAC
>ML786973.1:128526-138556 GCA_009831015.1 Picea engelmannii
TATTGTTACTATTGGTAGTTGAAATGTTGAAAAATGAGTTTTGAAAAGTTATTGGCTAGGAGTTACGTCCCTTTAAATTTCATTACTATTCACGGATATCCAAATCTGCTTCCTGCTACCTCAAAATGGCTAGATTTTCTCCCAAGACTTGATGGAAATGGTGATTCTGCAAAACAACACCTTGAGGATTTCTATACCTTTGCAGAAAATTTTGAACTTCAACATGAGGATATGATGATGAAGATTTTTTTCAAAGACCTTGTGTGGGGATGTCAGAGAATCCCAATACCATTGTGTCTTGAGGAAGGAGGCATTGATTCAATGCCGACATTTGAAACAATATTCATGAATTCTTGAGGAAAACCTGGAGAATATGAAGTTTCTTGGCAGAAAAGGAAAAACATAGCTGACGTAAAGACGTGCCACCCAGGGCACATCCGCTCCCACCACGACCTTCTTTTCCTTTGGCCCGAAGAACTAAAATGCTCTTCAAACCCCCTTATCGGGAGTTCTCAACACCCACAGAATGCTCTTTATGATTCCCCGTTGTCCTATCGGGAAGTCGGGCCTCGCGTGATTGTGAGTCCTGCACTCACGAGATCGGGTCTTACAAATTCCTGAACCCCGATGAATATTCTCCAAATGCTTTCCTTTCTTTTATCGGGACTTCTCCCGATCGAGAAATCGACACTCACACTGTCGTGATCCACTGCTCTCATAGATCCCTGATTCCCGATCGACGATGGTACCTCTACACCCCTTAGCTCCCTCCGGCTAACTCTTGCGCATGTGACCTGCTGGTCCCCAAGACCACAGTCCTTCCCCTATTGGAGTTTCGGACTTCATGAAATGGGAATGCATAGAACTTACGCCCCTCGGATTTCTGATTCTCTGATTTCCAATGCCACCTGGCGTTGACTCACGGCAAGGCTCAACCCTCCGAGACCTGTCCTCCACTAAAATGCTCAGACTATGGGACTGTCGCGTTTCGGGATTTCGCGACTTCTCTTGTCATGAGTTTCTCGTCACCGAGAATCCCGAAATGCCGAACCCTGAACTCTTCAGGATCCTTGGACACGCGTCCTTCAGATTTATGGCTCTGATCGCGTCGAGAAATCGCAGATCGCGATTTCGTTATGCTCAAGTTTCACGACTCCGGAAACCTCGATATCCCGAACTCTGAACTATCCAGGATCTCTCACCATGTGTCCCTGCTGTGATCAATGGCTCTGATCCTATCGGGAAATCGTGAATCGCGATTCCTATATGCAAGAGTTCTTGCCTTTGGAATTTCCGATGCTCCCAACGCTAACTCGCCAGGATCTCCTACCATGCATCCTCACCGATGGATGGTCCAAAATGCCCGTCGGGAAATCGCGGATCGCGATTCCAACTTGCGAGCATTCTATGTCTTTGGAAATACCAAAATTTCGAACTCCGACTCGCTCCAGATTGCTGACACGTGTCTCGTCCGAGATCTACGACTGAGATTCCTTCTCGAGATTTCGGGACCTATGAGGTCTCGATTCTCTTGTTCAGCGAAACCCTGATGAATCTAATGTCCCGATGACTTGTCCAGGTTCCCCCTCTATTCGCTGCGACTTAAACCATGTGCAACTCCCCAAGATCTAACGACTCATGGGATTTCAGTGTGAGATCCGACAGCTATCGGTTTCCTCCTGCTGTGGCTCCTCCTGGACGTAAATCTCCTCGACGGTCCAGATCCCTCTATCTGCCAATCCAATGGCTACTGTGCTCTCACCAAAGCCTCCTGTGCGACTACTCCTGCACTTAACCTCTGTGCAACTTCCACAGATCCGACAGCTGTCGGTCCTCCTCTCCTGTGCGTTCCTTCTGGCGCTCCCCTGGACATGAATATTCAACGGTCCAGATCTATTCTATTCAGGCCGATCTGACGGCTGCTGAGCTCTCCTGAGCTGTTACGTTTTCTCCCCAGACTTGGAAGAATTCTAATTTTTCAAAGGCTCCCACCTTCGTTGTTCCTTTCTGCCTGCGAACTCCTCAACTTGGAGTCTCACTGCGCGTATGAGAACTCTGTCTTTCCTGTGCTTTCTTCTCCTTCCGAACCCTCTAAGGATTCTTTGACTTCTGTGTCTCTGCAGAGTCTTCGCACGCAAAGTGCTATCTGTCCTGAGCTTCTACGAGTAAACAGACCCCTTGGGGGATTTTGTCTTCTTCTCCCTCAGATGGAGAATGAAATGGATGCCCTCTTGGCTATCCTTTTGCTCAAGCCTCTTCTTGAGTGCCTCTAGGTATTCAGTAACCCAGTGAAAGTTCCCTCAGTGGACCTTTCCTCCAGCTTCCAGAACTCAAAGAGTTCTTCCCTCTGATGTGCCTGCTTGCACACTTTCTCAACGCCCTCCTGGAGGAGTATCTTCTCCTCTTTCATAGAACACTCAACAGTTCTATCTTCCTGTGCACTTATGCACTTCGCTCGATGCCCACCTGGCAGAGCTCTCAGAATCCTCAATGATTATGGTCTTCCTTCAAACTCTCAACAGAGTTCTTCTTCCTCTGTGCACCACTGTACACACGCTCAATGCCCACTTGGCAGAGCTCTACAGAATCCTCCATGATTCTGTCTGCAACTATTTTCTCACCCACACAGCCTTGCCTCCTAAGGTTTTCAGCAACCTCACAGGTCTTCTTTCCTGAGTTGATGATTCCAGTCCTATACCTCAGCACGTCTTTATCTGACTCCTCAGAGTTCAGAAGTGCAACCTCTGTGCATAGGTGTTCAGAGTCTGCAACACTTTGTCATGCCCTCTTGACATGAAACCTCAAAGACCCTCAACCTGAAATCACACAAACTCCCTGCAAATGCTTAACAAACATACATTCATAGCATATATATGGAACACCTACATACATCCATTTAACACACAGAAAATGCAGGAAACACTGCTGTTTGTATTAACAAATGGCAAATGCCGGTATCTTTACAAATGGTGTTCCTGAGCTCTCTCGGCTCTTCTCTCATACAAACATTCTAACTCGTCTCTCTACAAATGAGATCTGAAAATCTCTTTTACCTGAGGTCTCATCGAGCGCTTCCCTCCAGGTTCACCTACTCTATTCAATTACATTCAATCGCTGTCTAGTCCAGCACCTAGATCTAGATCTCAGCCGATCTTGGCATTAAAGCCGATCTTATCTACAGCCTGCACAAAGGCACGACTTCCCTAGCTCAACATCCTAAGCACATTAAATTACATTCAATTCAAATTTGAATGAGGTTTTGCCTCCCTTTCAACTCTGAATGCATGCGCACTGACGTGGCTGGATGGCTGCTGACGTGGAGCGATGATCCTGCATCATACTCCACAGATGAAAAAATCATGAGCTCCTGCTCATGAGCTTCCCCTCTGAGCTGGTGGAAATCCTCCTGGATCCCAAACGAATCTATGGAGTTGTCCATCCGCTCCATCCTCCTGCTGCTCTGCTGCTTCTTTCCTTCTGCCCAACAGCTCCCTGCTGGCAGTGTCTGCTGACTCTACCATCAGCCTTTTGATGTCTTATATCACCTTATCCAGCTGCTCCAGTGGCTGGTTCTATTCTTGCAGTCTCCTCAGCTGCAAAAATTTTTGGCACATGGGAAGATTGTTATGATCTCCCATGCTATCTTCGTCATCTTCATCTGTGGCCTTCAATTGCCACTCTGCTGCAGACTTCAGTTCTGCAGTCTCTTCCTGACTGTCCTGCTACTCAGTCATCCTCCATGACAGCTCAATTTCTATCAGTTCTCTTGCTGGCCCTGGATTGTTCAACCAATCCTCCAACATTTTCAGCTCCATCTCCCATGGAGTGATAACTTTACTTGCCTTCTCCTCGGCTTCCTTTACTACTAGCTTCAATGCTACAACTTCTTTCTTTTCAGCTTCCTAGTCAAAATTATTGAGCCATTCCTCAGAATGCTCGTCACCCTCTTCGGCTTCTTCGTCTGTTAGCTCCAATGCTACAGCTCTTTCAGCTTCCTGGCTGAAAGTAATGAGCCATTCCTTAGAATGCTCGTCTTCTTCATATTCTACTGCAAACTCCCCTGTTGCAGTCTCTTCAGCTTCAGTGCTGAATGCGTTGATCCATTCCTCGAAATGCTCATTCTCTTTCCCTTTTTATTTTTCTCCCGCTTGGGCAGCTTCCAAAGTCTGCTCCCATTTTTTTTTCCAGATAGTCATAGCTGACTGTTCCCTTGCTGTTGTTGTATCATCTGAAACAGGATTTTCTGCCTCCTCATGGGCAGATGGTAGGAATACTTCAATTCCCCTAATCATCAGAACATCATTCTGATCTTCTTCTGTCATCTGCATCTGTTGATCCAAATTCACCTCTGAATTTATGATACCCTCAGACAGTCTCATCTGCTCTGTCAGCTCCTCTAGGTGATTCAAATTCACTGGCTCATCCCTGCCCACCTAGCAATATGGGATGTTTTTGCTGCCCTCCTGGCAGACTATGAGATCAATCGATCCCACCTTCATCAACACTCCTTGTTGAATTGAACTCTCCTCTAAGTCCATGAGACCTTCAGATGGTCTCACATTCTCATTCCTGCCCACCTGGCAGTTCAACACGCTTCCACTTCCCTCCTGGCAGTCTTCGATGCTTCCACTGCCCTCCTGGCAGTCTTCGAGATCCTCATCTGATCTCCTTTCATTTCCCAGCTGGCAATGCAAAGTTTCCTCACTGTTCTCCTGACAGTCCAAGATTCTTCCACTACTTCCCTGGCAGTCTTCGAGATCCCTCAGTGATCTCTCATAATTTCTCGGCTGGCAATGCACAATTTCCTCACTGTCCTCATGACAGTCTGTGAGATCCTCAGCCGATCTCATCTCTGTTCCCTTGCCCATCTGACAATTTGGAATTTCTTCTTTTCTGCCCACCTGGCAGCGCTTGAGATCATCATATGATCCCAATTCAAATTCTTCATCATCATCCCAATCATTGAGACTCTTTCCAGTCTCTGGCCAACAGTGACAAATCATCTCTTCCTCTGTGGCCTTGAGGTTTTCATCATACCTCAGCCATCTCTTTAACAGCCTGTCTTTTGACCATCATCTCCCTAACTGGCCATTTCACCTTCGGTTCCTTCATGGGCCATTCATATACCCATCTCAGCTTGGCTTTCTTTTCCTGCCTCATCTGCAGTTCCAGCTTCTCTATGTCTGCTTTTAATTCATAGAGATTTCTAGTCTCTTCTTCATCCCATTCGGAAATATTTTCTGCCTTGCTCTTCTTTCTATGGCCTTCAGTAGCCATCTTGTTGTCCTTGTTTGCCTCCCTGACAGATTTGCTGCTGTCACTCTGCATCTTGAGTGTTTCCAGCTTCATCTTATAGTCCTGCTGACTGTCTATGGACTGCTGCCTACCTGCAAGCAAGTCCTTACAGAGTCCTCAGTAACTTTGTCTTCTCCCTGCTTTCTCTTCCTCCTCTTGCCTGAAATATACAGACAAGAACCTCGCTCTGATACCACTTGACGTAAAGACGCGCCACCCAGGGCACGTCCGCTCCCACCAGGACCTTCTTTTCCTTCGGCCCGAAGAACTAAAATGCTCTTCAAACCCCCTTATCAGGAGTTCTCAACACCCATAGAATTCTCTTTATGATTCCCCGTTGTCCTATCGGGAAGTTGGGCCTCGCGTGATCACGAGTCCTGCACTCACGAGATCAGGTCTTACAAATTCCTGAACCCCGATGAATATTCTCCGAATGCTTTCCTTGCTTTTATCAGGACTTCTCCCGATCAGGAAATCAACACTCGCGCTGTCGTGATCCACTGCTCTCACGGATCCCCGATTCCCGATCGACGATGGTACCTTTGCACCCCTTAGCTCCCTCTGGCTAACTCTTGTGCATGTGACCTGCTGGTCCACAAGACCATAGTCCGCTCCCTCCGGCTAACTCTTGCGCATGTGACCTGCTGGTCCCCAAGACCACAGTCCTTCCCCTATCGGAGTTTCAGACTTCATGAAATGGGAATGCATAGAACTTACGCTCCTCGGATTTCCAATTCTCCAATTTCCGATGCCACCTGGCGTTGACTCATGGCAAGGCTCAACCCTCCGATACCTATCCTCCACTAAAATGCTCAGACTATGGGACTGTCGCGTTTCGAGATTTCGTGACTTCTCCTGTCATGAGTTTCTCGTCACCGAGAATCCCGAAATGCCGAACCCCGAACTCTTCAAGATCCTTGGACACGCGTCCTTTATATTTACGGCTCTGATCGCGTCGGGAAATCGTGGATCGAAATTTCGTTATGCTCCAATTTCATGACTCCGGAAACCCCGATATCCCAAACTCTGAACTATCCAGGATTTCTCGCCACGTGTCCCTGCTGTGATCAATGGCTATGATCCTATCGGGAAATCGTGGATCGCGATTCCCATATGCAAAAGTTCTTGCCTTTGGAATTTTCGATGCTCCCAACGCCGACTCGCCAGGATCTCCTGCCACGCGTCCTCGCCGATGGACGGTCCAAAACGCCCGTCGGGAAATCACGGATCGCGATTCCAACTTGCGAGCATTCTATGTCTTCGGAAATCCCGAAATGCCGAACTCCAACTCTCTCCAGATTGCTGACACGTGTCCCGTCCGAGATCTATGACTGAGATTCCTTCTCGGGATTTCGGGACCTATGAGGTCTCGATTCTCTTGTTCAACGAAACCCCGATGAATCTAATGTCCCGATGACTCCTCCGGGTTCCTCCTCTGTTCGCTGCGACTTAAACCATGCACAACTCCCCAAGATCTAACGACTGATGGGATTTCAGTGTGAGATCCGACGACTGTCGGTTTCCTCCTGTTGTGGCTCCTCCTGGACGTAAATCTCCTCGACGGTCCAGATCCCTCTATCTACCAATCCAATAGTTTTTGTGCTCTCACCAGAGCCTCCTGTGTGACTACTCCTGCACTTAACCTCTGCGCAACTTCCACAGATCCGACGACTGTCAGTCCTCCTCTCCTGTGCGTTCCTTCTGGAGCTCCCCTGGACGTGAATATTCAATGGTCCAAATCTGTTCTCTTCAGGCCGATTTGACGGCTGCTGAGCTCTCCTGAGTTGTTACGTTTTCTCCGAGACTTGGAAGAATTCCAATTTTTCAAAGGCTCCCACCTTTGCTGTTCCTTTCTGCCTGCGAACTCCTCAACTTGGAGTCTCGCTACATGTATGAGAACTCTGTCTTTCCTGCGCTTTCTTCTCCTTCCAAACCCTCTAAGGATTCTTTGACTTCTGTGTCTCTGCAGAGTCTTCACGTGCAAAGCGCTATCTGTCCTGAGCTTCTACGAGTACACAGACCCCTTGGGGGATTTTGTCTTCTTCTCCCTCAGATGGAGAATGAAATGGATGCCCTCCTGGCTATCCTTCTGCTCAAGCCTCTTCTTGAGTGCCTCTAGGTATTCAGTAACCCAGTGAAAGTTCCCTCAGTGAACCTTTCCTCCAGCTTCTAGAACTCAAAGAGTTCTTCCCTCTATTGTGCCTGCTTGCACACTTTCTCAACACCCTCCTGGCGGAGTATCTTCTCCTCTTTCACAGAACACTCAACAGTTCTATCTTCCTGTGCACTTATGCACTTCGCTCGATGCCCACCTGGAAGAGCTCTCAGAATCCTCAGCAATTCTGGTCTTCCTTCAAACTCTCAACAGAGTTCTTCTTCCTCTGTGCACCACTGTACACACGCTCAATTCCCACTTAGCAGAGCTCTATAGAATCCTCCACGATTCTGTCTGCAACTATTTTCTCACCCACACAACCTTTCCTCTTGAGGTGTTTAGCAACCTCACAGGTCTTCTTTCTTGAGTTGATGATTCCAATCCTATGCCTCAGCACATCTTTGTCTGACTCCTCAGAGTTCAGAAGTGCAACCTCTGTACACAGGTGTTCAGAGTCTGCAACACTCTGTCATGCCCTCCTGACATGAAACCTCAAAGACCCTCAACCTGAAATCACACAAACTCCCTGCAAATGCTTAACAAACATACATTCACAACATATATATGGAACACCTACAGACATCCATTTAACACACAGAAAATGCAGGAAAAACTGATGTTTGTATTAATAAATGGCAAATGCCGGTATCTTTACAAATGGTGTTCCTGAGCTCTCTCAGCTCTTCTCTCATACAACCATTCTAACTCGTCTCTCTACAAATGAGATCTGAAAATCTTATTTACCTGAGGGCTCATTGAGCGCTTCCCTCCAGGTTCACCTACTCTATTCAATTACATTCAATGGTTGTCTAGTCTAGCACCTAGATCTAGATCTCAGCCGATCTTGGCATTAAAGCCAATCTTATCTATAGCCTGCACAAAGGCACGGCTTCCCTGGCTCAACAACCTAAGCACATTAAATTACATTCAATTCAAATTTGAATGAGGCTGCGCCTCCCTTTCAACTCTGAATGCATGCGCGCTGACGTGGAGCGATGCTCCTACATCAATAGCCATAAATCAGAATGGATGGATGATGATAGTGAGGAATTAAGTGATGCTAAAGTCCCCAACATTAGAGTTCATAGTGTGCAGGAAGAAGATGTTATGATTATGACTTGTTCTCATGTACTAGCTGGGCAGAATGTTGAAGGTGAATCAAAGCTTGAAGAACAAGATGAAGCGTAGCTTCAAGAAGAAGATATTTGTCTATTCATCAACAACGAACAACAATCTGTCAATGATGCAAATTGCTCAAAATATGTATCAGAATTGTTGAGTGAATGTGTGCCTCCTGTTCTGCATCATTTGGCTTAATTCAAAGACCATCCTTATGAAGAAATTGTTGTGATAAATGATGATGAAGCTTTGAAATTAAATGAAATGGAGATGTAATCTCCCACTTGGCTTGAGAGTGAAAGGCGATATAGCATGGATGTTGAAGTGTCTGAAGCTAAAGTGTGCATTGAAGGTTGCAAATAAGTTCTGTCTTTTCGTTGTCGTAAATTTAATTTTGAAGAAAATGTTAATGAAGCAAGAAGAAATTTCCATGTATGTTGTCACTAGATGACACCTATATGACTTACTCTTCCTTTGGGCTTGGAATGACTATTAGGTCTTGATATTGATATTGTATTTTTTTTTAAATACCTACACAAAGGTGGCAATTGTGACGTCTTTCACTCTCTTACCATCACTATTTCCACGTCCAAGACATCTCTCTTTCCACCTCCAAGATTGTCGCTCCCATAGCAACCATGTCGGAGCTAATACCTCGTCCCGTCGGTCTTGCCACCTTTAGAACCTCTCTCTTGCCACCTCTGAAACGTCTCTCTTGCCACGTCTGAAACGTCTCACTTGCCACATTTGCAACGTCTCACTTGCCATGTTTGAAACTTCGGTCTTGCCACGTTTGAAACGTCTCACTTGCCACGTTTGAAATGTTGGTCTTGCCATGTTTGAAACGTCTCACTTGCCACGTTTGAAACGTCGGTCTTGCCACATTTGAAATGTCTCACTTGCCACGTTTGCAACGTCTCACTTGCCACGTTTGCAACGTCTCACTTGCCACGTTTGAAACGTCGGTCTTGCCACGTTTGAAACGTCTCACTTGCCATGTTTGAAACGTTGGTCTTGCCACGTTTGAAACATCGGTCTTACGACATCAATATGGGGCTGGGAAATCCAATTTATGATGACACGTGGTGTCATATAACGTCGCAAAATAGAAGAAAACTAGGTCGTCGGAAAAACGACGTCATGTGAAACGACATTTGAGGGGGTCCAAGGTTTGTCGGTCTTCCGACAATAGAAAGTGGCAATTGTGTCGAACGCGTCGTCGAAATTTGACCCAAATGTAGTAGTGTAACCATGGTAAAACCATTGTCATGCTGAATAAAAATTCTTTCAGGATCATGTTCATTTATCCGTAAACAACACCATTTGACCTCAAACAGAATTATCTTGAAGGATTTGAAGTCACACTCGATTATATCATCCAAATATCCATAATATCTATTTTCTGTTAGTCTTGGATGTTTGTCACTTCTAGAAGAAACATTAGTGACTTGAAACACTGCA
>ML786973.1:150409-184952 GCA_009831015.1 Picea engelmannii
TTGCTTGAATCCCTTTATATAGTGCTACCATCACCTAAGAACATTCTAGAGAAGGAATCTTCTAGAAGTAGAACCTTCTAAGAAGTCCTCTTACATTTATTATATCTAATTACCCATTTAGTATATCTAACTACCATAGTGGGCCTTATTTAATAATATAGTGGACCTAGTCCACTTTACATTGAATGACCTCCACTATTATCATTATGGTCCCTTTGGGCCCCCCCACTACCTCTCTAGCTACCTTACATAATCCTACTCTGTTTTATACCTGTAAGCCACCGAAAGCGTAGAAAATGACAGAGTGTTCATCTTGTTGATTATATCAAATATTTTGGTTTCCAGATCATTTGGAAGGGGTTCCAAATAAAAGATAAAAATCTGAAAGATACAGATCATCATCACTTCCCAGTTTTTGAGGCAGATGCCAAGAAAATAAAGTTAAGTGGCTTCTAAATTTTGGATAAAGAATTGCTTATTTGTCAAAACAGGATTTCAAAATGCCTTGTCATCACTTGGAAAGTTATTGAAGATATCAGAGAGTGTTGAATGTTGTCGAATTTTGTTGCAGATCTAGTTGATAAGGGTTGACCCTTAAATCAGGACTAGATTTGACATATCATACTAGTTTTGATTGTATTCTATTTTAAGTATTTCAGATCCATTTTTATAGGATCTTGAACTGTTATGTAAAGGATATAAATCCTATGACTTTTAAGAAGGAAAGGGGGTTAGACTGACAGAAAAGGGTAGCTTGGGAATGTTCCCATCCATTGTGGAAATGTTTCAAATCTGTAGATGACTTTATGAATGAATACAAGGCACTATATTTCCAGATTCCTGTGTTGTGTTTAAGTGGTGAAGTTTCCCCTGATGTAATTTGTCATTTTCCTTTTTCACATGCTCTTTCTTTCTCTATTTTCTATGAGAAGATAATGTGCAGGATTTTTTCTTAACACCCTGTGCTGGCTTGAAACAATATTTATGTTTTCTTCCTAGTTTTAAAAGTAGAATTTAGATATACGTTGCTCTACATTTGAAATGAATTTCAGTCTTTTCTTCTTTTCCATTTTATAAGCTCAAAAGATCCATTGGCATGATTATCCTGCCTAGTCACATTTTTTCTCAGTTATTCATTTCCTAGCACGAGTCTTCTCTAGCACTAGTCGATGAGATCTGAATCTGGAATAATTTCCTATTCCATTTCCTTACTTAGATCCATTAGAAATACTACTTGCTTTTTAATTTGTCTAACATTGGAAAAGGTTTAATATATTAACAAGGACCTTCCCTTCATGTAGTAGTTCGTCCTTGAATTTTGTTTGGGACTCCCAACACTATTGTTTCCTCTGCATGTTCTTAGGTGTATAAATCTTAAATATTCTCATGAATATGACTATAAAGAAGTCTTTAAAGAATTGAAAAACTAGATTGGACTATTACCTCATCTAGTAGATCCAATTCCTATGGGTCCGAGAGAGTGCATATTCCTCTAGACAAATCTTTGTCATATATACTAATTTGATTCATTTTTTTCCAAATGATATTTTGAATAAATTTCATGTCATTATTTCTCATCTTGGTGTCTTGTCAAAACACTATTTTCATACTATGATTGTGAATTAACATCATTACTCCATCTTGCTTCATTATAGTTTCTAACTCCTTTTAGATATATATCTTCACATTAAGGGTTTTAATACATCAATTGAAGGAAAACATAATAATTTAATGGATCACTTGATATTCATGAGGTAGAGATATGAAAAGTATCAAATAGGAGTTTATTTTAGGGTTTTCAACCACTAAGTGGCAAATTTGACAGTGTAGTGAGCCGCTGAAAGCTCTGACTTTTGGTGGATAAAGGGAAAAACGCAAGACCAATGAGATGTCGAATGTGCTAAAGAGTCCAGAATTTAATTCTTTCTGCCCAGATCGCGTTTTTCAAGTTCCAGAACATGTGGGAATGGTATCAAATTAAAGATAATAATTATCAGAAGTTCAATACCACCACAAAATAGTTCAATACCACCATAAAATAGTTCAATACCACCAAATTAGTAAATCACACAGAAATTTTTTAAGTATTGACCTTCAAAATCTCAGCTATGTAGAGTCTGATCAATTCAATGTTTCTCTTCTTGAAAGAGAATTGAAATCAAGATTTCATAAAAAACCAGAACACCATTTCATAAATTACTCACGCAACTGTAGAAAATGATTGTCTCAACTATAGCACATTTTCCGTAACTGAGATATATATAGGATTGATTTAGTCGGTCTTCTGACGAATTCAGTCAAATTGACCAAACAATAAGTCAATGACCGTTTGATTCTCACAGGTGACATAGTTGGTTGTTATAACGACTAAAGTTTGAATGTTGGTCGCTAGAACGACCAACCTGGAATGTTGGTCGCTAGAACAACGAACGTGGAATGTTGGTCACTAGAGCAGCAAACAGTTGCACCCCGAAAAAAAAGAAGTAAATTTAGTCCAAAAAAAGCAAAAAAGTTACGACAAAATTTTAAACCGTCGTAATTTCCGCCCAATGTAGTAGTGTGGGCAAGACATTATCACTCGGAAGAACGCTATCTTTGAATAACCTACAGTTAGTAGGAAATAGAAATGCACAATGTTATTTAACGTTCATAAAATCGATCATTTTTTATGTTGATTGTGTGACAAGATTTCTCAAATTATAAGGGACTTAATGATGATCAGTTACCTCAATATTGTCGAGAAACATGCGTTTGACATGCCAAACTTTGCTTTCAAGTTGTACAGTAACATTGTTGTCCCCAATTGGGTATACTTTGACCGGCTAGGTCCAAAGAGAGGGGTGGTGGAAGCAAATTTCAGTATTTCTAATAAGGTATCAATGATATGAGCATCATCCCCTTGCTCATCGTTATGGAATGCATCTAACAACATTTTCTCCATGGAAGTTGTATCCCATAAATAATCATCCATACCAACCTCTATTCCATTGACTCCATTGCCAACTTGTGAAGAACTACTATTGCTATAGTCATTCCTAATTGGTGAATCTGGATGTAGTGGGAATTGAATAGGTGGTTGATTCAACCATTCTTGGTATGCTTCCTCTCTGAGTTGTTCTCCTATTGCAACCTTCTCTTGATTTGACATTGTAGTGGGGTGTAACGGAAGATGATAGGTAGGTCTCTCATCATCACTAAAATCCTAATTTCAAAAATATTGAATATTAGTACATCGATGATATTAGTAAGCACAATGCAATTGGTTTGTTCAAATCACATTATACAAAACAATTATTACCATCGTTGACCCAGTATTGTGGTTGGAATATGGCATGTTACTATTGGCAGGGTAAAGTGGTTGTTCATTTTCATTTACAAACTACTTGTGTTATGTTGCTCCTGATAAGAGCTTCTAATGTTTTTGAATTGGTATTGGAATATTATTTGCATATGAACTTGATTCTGAATCAGGATCCTATAAATTTGGATACATTTTTATTCAGATTGACATGGATAACAAAAAAAAAATTCAATTAGATAATCGAAATATAAATAAAATCCAAAGTTACTTGAGATGGAAAGGGAGAAATCCACGATGGATTTTGAGCAATATGGAACGGGATGGAATTTGAAGAATTGACCATTTGATATTGTAAGCTTCTCTCCCTGCATTTGAGAAAAATCAACAATAAATTATTTTTAAGAATAAGACGAATTTAAGCACAAAAAGTATACACACATCGATGCATCTATAACATTGTAAAGCATCGAGCATTTATATACGCATCGAACTGGTCCCATGAATTCAAATAATAATAAAAAAAATTATCCAATATCGGTGCTCCAAAAATTTAAAATGCACCGGTGCATCGTATACATATCAACACTGATGCGTTAAAGTAATAAACGCACCGAAGTTTCAAATTTAAAAAAAAAAAAAGAAAAAAAAAAAACCAAGACTTTGTCTTTTTACAATTGAAAAATGAGCAGGAATTTAAAATCTAATTTCATAAAGTCATTTAAATAGTAAAAACCTATTCATTGTTTCATTATTTTACCAAAAATTACAGTGGAAAGATTTGCAAGAGAGACATACTGGAGAGCCTTGTGGAGCAACATAATACTTTAGAACAACATGATTTATTCAGAAGATCAGAATTTGAAGGCAATTATGGTGATTCATTTAAAACAATTTTCATAAATTATTTCATGGGTATTAAGTTATTCAATATTTTATTATTTTTCCAAAATTGACAGGGTACATATTTGCAAGAGACATACAGGGGAGCATTATATAGCAGCAAATCAATTACTTTTGAAAGCAGAGTTATTCAGAAGATCAGAATTGGAAGGGTATGGTAATTCATTCAAAACCCTTTTGGAGCAACAAAATTACTCAGAAAATCAGAAATTAAAGGGTTTTGTGATTCATAAAATAATAATAATAATAATAATAATAATAATAATAATAATAAATTCATACTTACCTTAAACCCTTGCTTCTTCTTGTTTGTGTGACTGCAAAACTTCAACTTAGGGTTTAACTCCCTCTATCACTTCATAATTATATCTTTTCATTTTAGGTTTTTAGATTTAATGGGTTTATGTTTCCATATAAAAGGCATTTGACATGTGATGCATTGGATCCAAACCCTCTCGTCCTTGTCACGTTTTTTTTAAAAACAGTTTCGGGTAATCGGTGCATCTTATGTAATATAACGCACTGGTGCACTTACAGATACAAACACACCGACTATGCCACAAATAATTAAAAAAATTCGTTCATGGATGTGTAAATTTATTTGTTTATGGTTTTATTTTTTTTCAATTGGAACGGTGTTGTTAACGATACTTATCGCACCATTGTAATTTAATGTTTTTTTAAATATTTTTTATCGGTGCATTTTTAACATTAAACACATCGGTGTTGTTAATGATATATTATGCACCGCTATAAATTATTGTTCTTTTAAATATTTTTTTATAGCGGTGTGTTTCATAACATGTAACACACATGTGCTTTAATATTAATGCAACGCACCAGGATACTTTTTTTGGTGAAAATTATGTGATTTATTTATAAAATATATTTAATATCTTCTGTATTGAATCGTATAGGTTGTATATTGATAAAAAAATTGTATGAGAATAGTTCAAGTACCAAAAATTTGGATGGATACAAAGATAGCACATCCAGAAAGGAAAAAAGGGAGTTCTTTGTAAATTCTATACAAAATTAATATGTTAAAAAGGCAAGTTCTTTGTAAATTCTATAAAAAATTAATATGTTTGAACTATATGTAAGTTTAAATAATATGTATTGGTTAGTGTGTGTCCTCCAGATCCATAAAATGAGGAAACTTGATAATATTCTTTGTGATCTATGTGTGGAAGAGCGTAAAATCTTGATGGAAAAATTGCAAAATGATGAACCAAGTGAATGAAAAAATTATATTCAATATGAGTTTTTTTTTTAATTTCATTAATGTTTTACTTAAAAATATTAGATAACATGTTCAAAACAATCTATTAATTCACATATGTTTAATGTTCTATAGATGGGACCAACAACGAAGGAATGAAATGTTGTCCTAAGAAAATAAAAATTATAGAATATGTAAATGATGATGAATTTGTCCTTAGCTCATATGGAGTGGTGTTGGAAGTTAATGAAAGGGGGAAATTTTTTTACAAAACTATGAGGGATATAATGGAATGAATGTATAGACACAATTTCCACTTACAATACATAAATCAATCCAATGATTTGAAGAACCAGGTTATATCTAAACTACAGGAAGTGTTTCCAGAGCAATGGTCAATGAGACCTATCAGACTTGCAATAGAAAAAACATACAATAACGAAAAATAATCATTCAAAAAGTAATATTCCTAAAAATACTTTTCTAGAATATGTATATATTACTACTAATCATTCCTAATTTATTAATATCAATCTTGTTATATTTAGTTTTCATATATCAATATAAAAATATTTAATTTTCGTGTTACTTTTTTCATGAAGATTATGAAAATCTCAAAGGATCAACAAGATGATATCTGAAATATGACGGTAGGAATATTGAAAAAAGTGTACAAGGATATGGTAAAATAAGTGGACATAATCGCATCGCAGGAGGAGCCATCTCAACAAGAATGTGCTTCAAATGTATGAAATCATTGAATTTTTCTATTGGGTATATATAAATAAATCATTTAGCATTAAGTATTTATTTTCAAGTATTTTCTTGCAGAAAAGAAAACAAAATGGAACTCATTCAACACACAAAATAGGACGACAAGGAAGAAAAGGGTTGATAACAAAGTTTGTGAGTAATTGTTATTTCCTTATAACATTAACTTAAGATTTCATTTTTATATATTTTAAGTTGTCTTACAACAACCATCCTTGAATGTCTTCAAATAGGTGTTATCATACAAAGAAGAGCCATTGCAATAATTGATTGACATTGGGATAAGTAAGGTTTGTGAGTATATGTTGGCATATCAAAAATTAATTGTGGAATTTGTAAGTATCTATGTTCTTTTAGTTCTCTCATTTTATAATTAATGGAACAAAAAAATTCTTTTATATTGAATCTATAATTTATTATGGGGTATATTAAAACCACAGGAAACAAAGTATGGGAATGTGCCAACAGAAGAGTTGTTCACAGAAGGCATGAGATTTGGTTTTAAAAAATGTGTATCATTCAGGACTCGATTCTTGCTATGGTATGTCACTTTTCAATTTACATTCATGTGTATTATTTATTTCAATTTTCATTATTCTCACCAATGTGGATACACTCATTACACTTTCTTTTTATTTTTGTAGATGGAATCATTTGAAGAAGAGGAAAACAATCAAGCCAATCAACAAAGCATTCAACCAAATAACCCAAGTCATGGAAGTAGCTCGAGCACATTTGACAACAATTCCAACGAAGAATGATGATCAATATATTTGGATATCAATGCAAGTTGTATTTTTTGAAATAATTGTCTATGAAAATTATACATATTGTTTAATGTAATGGACATAGTACTATCCCAATTGAAAGACAAGGGGATACCAATAAGGGTCCCATTTTGTATGACAAAGAGCCTCTTATTCATATATAATAAAATATGTTTTGTTTTATTCTTTTGTGTTGTCCAATGTTCCTCTAAAATGTTACATCATTGAAGAAATATATGGATGATTAAATATTATAACGAAGAGATGCGAACACTGATGATATAACAAGATAATCCAAACATCATATCCAAATGCACTAATCAAAATTTAATTTATATGAATATTATTATAATATAGATGTCAATTTTTTGATAAACAATGGAATTAAAAAATAACTATAATTGTGCATTGTCATAGGTCGATGCTTCTGAAAAGAGAAAATGACAACTGGTGCGTTCAATGATAAAAAGCACCGATGCCTTTAATTATAACATCCACCAGTGTTGTAACATAATACACACCGGTGCTGACATAAATTGAAAAAGCATCGATATTAATAATATTTTAACCAAAAATTATAATAATAATATGGCTTATTGGTGCGTTCACTTTATAAGCACATCGGTGCTTCTCTTTCACGAGTTCGCATCAGAGCCTTCTCGACATCATGCACCGGTCTTGTTTGTTTCTTAACACATCGGTGAATGTTATCATAGATTTTCCAAGTGCTTTGTTCCTATTAAGGCACCAGTGCATTTATGTTTATAAGAGCACCAGTGCCCCATATTTCTGGGACAACCTTAGTGCTTTGGTTGACATGTGAGCACCAGGGATTTAAGTTCAAGAATGAACTGGTGCTCGGTATCATAGATTTGACTGGTGCATTGTTGTTATTAAAGCACCGGGATGTAGTTTGTATAAATGCACCAGGGATCCAATATTTTAGGACTCACCCGGTGCCTATTTTGCAATGTAGGCACCGGTGCATTAATGTTTTAAGCGCATCGATGCATATGGCCTATGAATCACACCACATGGAAAAATATCAGCTACAACCTTCACCAGCCCAATTTTTTTTACTTATAATGAAGTTTCGTTATAATATCCGCAAAACCATCCACTACCAAAACTGGATGTTTTCGCAGAGGTTTTTTGACAATTTTTTAACACTAAAATCCTCCACTAGAGGGTCTTTTCCTTGTAGTGTTTGTATGTAGATCGATCCTTCCAATTTGAGTTGAATCACTTCAGAGATCCCCTTCTCCAAGTCAAATTCCATATAGATGTGAACACATGAGTATTATGTCATCTTTGGATCCACCCTACCAATGTACTAACCAAGGGAGTTTTTAATTGTAATTAAGTTTTTCTCATGCCAAAATATTAGTGAGAGATTACGCAATCAGACCCAGGCCAACATCATTGTGGTTCTATCAAATTTAATTTTCATTTACTACCTTCTATATTGACACAATCCTGACCAAACTGGAACGTCTGCTTCCTCAGAACCCTCTTTCGTTCACGGCCCGAAGAACTCCAAGGTTCTTCTATTTCCCTATCGGGAAATATAAACCCACAGATTCTTTTCTCCTGCGCGATCCCCTTTCCTTGACTTATCGGAGGATCGGAACTCGCGACTTCGCAAGTTCTCTGTTGATCAAGGGAATCTCAAATCCCCGAGACCCGATGGCTTTAGTCCACACTGACTTTCTCTCACCTTGTCGGAACTTCTGTCCTTATCATGATTTCACAACTCACGATATCAAACCCTTCACTTTACCGACTCCCGACTCGCGATGTGCCAAAAATCTGACACATGCGTTAGTTGTCTCTTCGACTCCCCGTCACTTCAATCGGGATATCGGACTTCACAGGATCGCGAATCCAGATGTCGATGGATCAACACTTCTCACTGCAAAAACCCGATGACTTATGCCACCTGTCCTCCACTACCTTCTGTTGTGGCCCCACAAACTCTTCTATCGAAATTTCGCGGATCGTGATTCCAAGCAGCGAGGTTTCTTTGTTTTCGAAAACCCTGATTCTCCGATCCCCGACTTCCTGGGATCTCCTGACACGTGTCTCACAAAATGGATAGTCCTGATCCTATCGGGATATCGTGGGTCGCAATTCTGGATGTTATGATTTCCTTGCTTCCGGAATTCACGAAACGCCGAATTCTGATGCCTCTATTCACTAGATCTTAACCCTGGTACAACTCCTACAAATCTAATGGCTGACGGGATTTCCACGAGTTCCCTTCACAAAATCTTGTCTGTCACTTCCTCCTCCTTGAGAATTTCCTTGGTACGAAACCTTCTGTGCAGTCCTCCAACAGATTTTGAAGGCTCCACTCCTCCTGAGCTTTTTTCCAGTTTCTCAATCTCTGGAAAATGAGAATCCTTTGCTCGCACTCCTTGCGGCAACTCTGTAAACACTTCCAGTGTTCAGACTCCCCTGACTTTGCACATGCCTGCAGCAACAGTCTTTCGAGTCTTCTCTCAAAATCGCAACTCTGAGACTTCTCCCTGGCCTGTGCACTCCTTGCACGACATTGTGCCTAACTGCACCTTCGAGGAAATGAGAACAAAATCTATCCCTAATTGAACCCTTCTGTCGACGCACTCCTTGCGGACAAATTCGACTGCGCTCCTTGCAGGAATCCTCTAGCTCAATTAGAGAAACAATTGAAACTCATTCACTCACTCTCTCAGACTTCCACTCGACCATGAAAGCACATACACAGCATATAAAAGCAAATGTATGACAGGAAGCAAATATTCATGAGCATAACATCAATACACAGAGAACAACACAAACCATGAATTTGAATCAAAGCTTTATTATATTAATTCAAATGCCTGTACATGGGTGTTCTTCATACAGCTCTCTGCATGCTCTTCTTTCTCATGTTCCTGATGATGTTACAATGATACAATGAGGGTGTCTATATCCGTTTTCCCTCTTGGGCTCTGAAGCTATCAAATCTAAAGTTAAATTTCTATCTACCAGCATTAACTAAATTAAATGTCGTCTATCTACTAAAGGACGAGAGATTAAAGGCTCAAGGTCCATTACAATATACAAGTGCGCCTTCATAAATGGCTTCATTAAAGACTTGCACAACAATTCCAATGCGTTTTCAAAATTTGTGCTGGCTAGTCCAATTGTCTTCCGCTTGATGTGCTAGCTCGCTTGATGTGCTGGCGATGCTCCTGCATCATACTCCCTAGCTTGAAAAAATTCATGGGCTCTTGTCCATGAGCTCTTGCACGGTATGTCCATGCTTCTGTATCTCTGCTTTATTCTCCTAGCTGGCATCTTCCACTGGGTGGTTCTTCCACTTGACCAGGTACTCATAGTATTCCTTCCTTCGGGTCTTCTTACTCACTCTCTTGTCCAATATGCACTCCATCTGTGGCTTTTCTGCAACTGGCAATTGTTTCATCCACTGGATCACTGGCTGTTCAGTTCCAGTGTCTATTTCTCTGGCCCTGTATGGGTATAAATCTGCAACATTGAATATCGGAGATATTCCAATGCCATCCGGCAACTCAATCTCATAAGCATTTTCTCCAAATTTCTTCAGGACCCTGCATGGCCCAATTTTCTTCATTTTCAACTTATTGTATGTTCCCCTCGAGAACCTTTCTTTCCTCAAATGTGCCAGAACCAGATCACCAACTTCAAACTGAAGTTGTCGTCGATGTTGATTTGCTCTGCCTTATATTCTTGACTTGATTTCAACAGTCGCTCCTTCACCCTGCCGTGAAGTTCCTTCATCACCTCAGTGAATTCTTCCACACTAGCACTGCTAGTATCAGTCTGCTCTGAATCCCTCAGTTCAGAAAATCCTCTCGGCTGCATGCCATACACAATCTGAAATGGACTTTTTCCTGTGCTCTGATTTACTGAATCATTGTATGCGAACTCTGCCTGTGGTAATATCTGATCCCAACTGCTGTGATTCTTTGTCACCAGGCTTCTCAACAAGTCTCCCAGACTTCTGTTGGCTGCTTCTGTTTGTCCATCCATCTGAGGATGATAAGCTGAACTAAACACCAAGTTAGTTCCCAGCTTCTTCCATAAGGTCCTCCAGAAATGCCCTATGAACTTTGTATCCCTATCCAAAACTATGCTTTTCGGCAATCCATGAAGTCGAATGACCTCCTTGAAAAACAAATTTGCGATTTGAGTCGCATCGTTGGTCTTCTAGCATGGGATGAAATGTGCCATTTTAGAAAACCTGTCTACTACCACAAAGATGGAATCAACACCTCTTTGCGTCCTCGGCAAACCCAATACAAAATACATGCTGATCGCCTCCCATGGCCTCTTTGGTATGGGCAATGGCTCATAAAAACCCGCATTCTTCTTTCTCCCCTTCGAATGCTGGCAAATCCTACATCTGTCAACGAATCTCTTGACATCTGCTCGCATCCCTGGCCAAAAGTATGACTCATTCAGCTTTGTGAATGTTTTGTCGTGGCCAAAGTGCCCTCCTAATCCACCACTGTGCTTCTCCTTTAATAGGTTCTCCCTCATGGATCATTTCGGAATGCACAATTGATTGCCTCTAAACAACAATCCCTCTTGGATCATATAATCTATCCACGAGCTTCGGTCTTTGAGAACTGGATTCTTCACTGCTTCATACGCCTCTGCAAAATCTGCATCACCTGCGTACATGTCCCTGAGATTTTCAAAACCCAATGTTTTGACTCGGAATTCCTGCAGTAACAAACACTTCCTACTCAAAGAAACAACCACTTTATTAGCAATACCCGAAATATGCTTAATCACAAATGTGAAATTCTGCATATACTCCACCCATTTTGCATGTTTCTGATTCAACTTCTCCTGTTGAGTCACAAACTGTAATGCATGATTATCACTGTAAAAAACAAATTCTTTTGGAATCAAATAATGCCTCCACTTCTTCAATGCCTGTATGATAGCATAAAATTCTTTATCATACATAGAGTATTTCAGTTTCACCTCATCCAGCTTCTCGCTGAAATATGCAACTGGTCTGTCTTCCTGACTCAAGACCGCTCCTATGGCATACCCGCTTGCATCACATTTCACCTGAAATGTCTTCAGGAAATCCGGCAACACCAACACTAGTTGTTCCGTGATCTTCCGCTTCAATAGATTGAAGCTCTTCTCAGCCTCTGTTGTCCAGTGAAAAGACTTATGCCACTTCTTCACTGTATCCATCATTGCTGCACTAATCCCACTAAAATTCCTAATGAACTTTCAGTAGAAGCTAGACAAACCATGAAAACTTCTCACCTCGAATACATTCCTCGGTGATGGCCAATTCTTGATCACCTCCACTTTGTTCGGATCCATCTTCAATTCATTCGCCGAAATAACAAAACCCAAGTAAATGAGTTATGTCTTCATAAATGAGGATTTTCTCATGTTAATCAATAGCTTCTCCTGTTGTAGCTTCCTCATCACTGTAGCCAAATGCTTCAAGTGTTTAGCCTTGGTCTTGCTGAAAATCAGTATATCATCCAGATATACGACGACAAACTTCTCGATGAATTCCCTCAGGACTTCATTCATTAACCTCATAAAGGTACTTGGTGCATTCGTCAAGCCAAACGGCATGACAAGCCATTCATACAAACCTTCGTTTGTCTTGAATGCTGTCTTCCATTCATCGCCTTCCCTCATGCGAATCTGGTGGTATCCGCTTTTCAAATCAATCTTTGAAAAATAATTTGCCCTGCTCAGGCAATCCATCAGATCATCCATTCTCGGCAATGGGAATCGGTACTTGATGGTTATTTTGTTGATCGCCCTCGAGTCGGTACACATTCTCCAACCTCCATCCTTCTTTGGACTGAGTATTGTCGAAACAACACATGCACTCAAGCTCTCTCTGACTAATCCTTTGTCCAACAAATCTTGGACCTACCTCTTCTCCGCACCTCCCTATCCTCTAGATCGAGTGATTGTCTCTCTCTTCTGGGTGGCATGGTGAATTCTCTCCCTCTCTGCTACAGAAAACAAAGAGATATTCCCGCTCTAATACCATAACCTGACGCAGTCGTGACCAAACTGGCACGTCCGCTTCCTCAGGACCCTCTTTTGTTCATGGCCCGAAGAAATCCAAGGTTCTTCTATTTCCCTATCGGGAAATATAAACCCACAGATTCTTTTCTCCTGCGCGATCCCCTTTTTTTGACTTATCGGAGGATCGGAACTCACGACTTTGCAAGTTCTCTTTTGATCATGGGAATCTCAAATCCCCGAGACCCGATGGCTTTAGTCCACGTTGACTTTCTCTCACCTTGTCGGAACTTCTGTCCTTATCGCGATTTTGCAACTCACAATATCAAACCCTTCACTTTACCGACTCCCGACTCGCGATGTGTCGAAACTCCGACACACACGTGAGCTGTCTCTTCGACTCCCCGTCACTTCAATCGGGATATCGGACTTCGCGGGATCGCGAATCCAGATGTCTATGGATCGGCACTTCTCACCGCGAAAACCCAATGAATTATGCCACCTGTCCTCCACTACCTTCTACTATGGCCCCACAAACTCTTCTATTGGAATTTCATGGATCGTGATTCCAAGCAGCGAGGTTTCTTTGTTTTCAAAAACCCCGATTCTACGATCCCCGACTTCTTGGGATCTCCTGACACGCATCTCACAAAATGGACAGTCCTGATCCTATCGGGATATCGTGGGTCGCAATTCCGGATGTTATGATTTCCTTGCTTCTGGAATTCACGAAACGTCGAATTCTGATGCCTCTATTCACTAGAGCTTAACCCCAGTACAACTCCTACAAATCTAATGGCTGACGGGATTTCCACGAGTTCCCTTCAAAAAATCTTGTCCGTCACTTCCTCCTCCTCGAGAATTTCCTTGGTACGAAACCTTCTGTCCAGTCCTCCAACAGATTTTGAAGGCTCCACTCCTCCTAATATTTTCTCCAGTTTCTCAATCTCTGGAAAATGAGAATCCTTTTCTTGCACTCCTTGCGGCAACTCTGTAAAAACTTCCAGTGTTCAGACTCCCCTGACTTTGCGCACGCCTGCAGCAACAGTCTTTCAAGGCTTCTCTCAGAATCGCAACTCTGAGACTTCTCCCTGGCCTGCACACTCCTTGCACGGCACTGTGCCTAACTGCAACTTCGAGGAAATGAGAACAAAAGTTGTCCTTAATTGAACCCTTCTGTCGACGAACTCCTTGCGGACAAATTCGACTGCGCTCCTTGCAGGAATCCTCTGGCTCAATTAGAGAAACAATTGAAACTCATTCACTCACTCTCTCAGACTTCCACTCGACCATGAAAGCACATACACAGCATATAAAAGCAAATGTATGACAGGAAGCAAATATTCATGAGCATAGCATCAATACACAGAGAACAACACAAACCATGAATTTGAATCAAAGCTTCATTATATTAATTCAAATGCCTGTACATGGGTGTTCTTCATACATCTCTCTGCATGCTCTTCTTGCTCCTGTTCCTGATGATGTTACAATGATACAATGAGGGTGTCTATATCCGTTTTCCCTCTTGGGCTCTAAAGCTATCAAATCTAAAATTAAATTTCTATCTACTAGCATTAACTAAATTAAATGTCGTCTATCTACTAAAGGACGAGAGCTTAAAGGCTCAAGGTCCATTACAATATACAAGTGCACCTTCATAAATGGCTTCATTAAAGATTTGCACAACAATTCCAATGCGTTTTCAAAATTTGTGCTGGCTGGTCTAGCTGTCTTCCGCTTGATGTGTTGGCTTGCTTGATGTGTTGGCGATGCTCCTGCATCATATATGACATGTTTTTCTCTTATTTACTAACATCACTCTTAATGAGTATTTTAAGTGTGTTATTTTTTGTGGAAAAGTGGAATGTCTGCAAACACCCTTTCTAGCAGTCTACTAAACCTATTGGGTTTTTTCCTTGCACTCAACCCTTTTTCATCACCCCACATAACCCCGGATTCTATATTTTTCACCATACCTTCACACATGATATCATATATTTTCATTCCTTGCAAGATCTCCATGAATTTATGTTTACTTGCTACAATCATAGTCAAACCTTCACCGCCAAAACTAGATCTCCTTGATTTATACAACCCCTCCAACCGTTATAAAGTTCTTGCCTCAATGACCAACTCTTCCCCAAACACTAACTCCTCTCTCTACCATCACAATTGCCAAATCAAACAATACCTATCCCAATTGATTATTGACAATGGTTGTGAATGAAATCTCACATCCCATGATCTATTTTATGAACTTCATATTATTTTTATACCCCATCCTCAACCCTACCATCTAGGATGGGTCAACATTTAGGGAACCTCTATCCTCATCACACAATGCCACCAAATTACCTTTTCCATTGAACATTGCATTAACACAATAGATTGTGATGCAATTCCACTAGACTACACATATATGATCTTAGGATAGCCTTGTTATATTAATCACAAGCCATCCATTATGGGAATCAAAACACATACACTAATGAGCTCCTATCTCGATGCTTCCAATTATGTTCTACCACACCTCCATATCCTTACAAACCCCATTTATTAATATGCATTATTTTTGTTCATTAGACCTTACTCAACTACTACCTTTATGTGTCATTCAACAACTCAAGGTAGATTAAATTCAACAAGACTCCTCCCCCTACACTCCAAGCTATTCTAGAAACCTACAACAATGTTTTCATTTTTCCTCATTGCCTACCTCCACTTTGTCCCATCCAACTTTCTATTGATCTCATTCCATGTGTTTCCCTTCCTAATTAACCCACCTACTACTTCTCCATGGTTGAGCACATTGAAATTAGGAAACTATTTTAGACTCATCAATGAAGGACAAATTCAACCAAGTACCTCTTATTGTGGCTCACTAGCATTTATTATTCCAAAGAAAGAAAAGAATGAATGTAATCTTGTAACAAATTATCATTCCCTTAATAAGATTATAATAAAAAAATATATACCCTTTGCCATGTATCAAGGATCTCTTTGATCAATGTAAGGGTTATTTGTATTTAACCAAAAATAATCTCACCTTCAAGTATGATCATGCATGAATCAATTCATGTGATGCATTAAAAACACCTTCAAAACCAAATTTGTTATGTATGAATGGCTTGTAATGCCATTCAATCTTAGCAATTCTCCATCAATATTCATGAAAATTATCAATGATATTTTTATACCGCATTTGGGAAATATTATTGTGATATATATTGTTGATATTCTTTTTTTATCTAGACATGTGATACCCATACTCAACATGTGCAAATTATGCATGACCTCCTCCAGACTCGTCAACTGTAAGTAAAGTCTAAGAAATCATATTTTGTCTAGAATTATATCTCACAATTGGGGTTTCTTATTGCTCAATCTTGTTTTTCAAATGTGAGTTGGTGGATTCACTCAATAGCCAACTGCTACTTCAATATGTTCCCTCTAAGTTTTCCTTGGTGGTCTCATTTACTACTAGACATTCGTGCAACACTTCTCCCACCTTATTTACGCCTTACATAATCTCTAATGCCAATATCTAAGTTGGCCCTTGTCCTAAGTCTCCTAGTTTAGGTGCTACACTAGGCGATTTTTGTGCCGAATCTTGCACCCCAAAGAGAATACATTGATGCCCAAAGTCGACGTTAAAATTAGAGTGAATTGTGCTGAATTTAGTGTCGACTGGTGGTTCAACCAAAAAAAAAAAAGAAAATCCCGCGGGCCAGAACGAAAATGCATTTTCAAAAGACAGGGGTAAGATCAAATCATGGGTTGGGGTTTCCTGAGGTCGAATAGAGGTAAAACTTGCCAAAAGTGAGGTGGAATCGAGCTGGACGGAGCTAAGATCGAGCTAAGACGAGTTGAGAAAAAGGTAAATTGATTTGAGCTTAGATTGAACTAAAATTTGTTTTGGAACCAATCTATTTCCCCAAGTTTGTTTGTGATCGTTTCTTCTTGAATGAAGTTGCTAGACAGTACACAAAATGTAGTAATTTTATTTTTCATAAGAATAAAAAGTGATTCCTAACCGTGCCTATTTGATTTGATGGAGTTTTTGTAAAATATATAATATATTTGATTGATAACACTAGAGTTTTGGATTCATTTAAACTAATAGAGGATAATGCTTTTCCAGGAACCAAGAAGAGGAAAAAAAAACAGGAAGAAGGGAGAAGAAATAAGCACCTTTGAAAATCATGACCAAGTCGTGACCAAGTTGACTTGCCCAAATCATGACAGAAGGGATTTTCCCTAGCTCTCTTACAATGTCAAGTAGAGGGAAGGAAGCAGAATCAAGCCACAATGAGGTAAGTCATTGTCAATTTATAGATTTCTAATTGTCTCAATTTTTATTTGTATTTTTTGTTTTTTGTTTGTTATTAAAAAGTTTAATGCAAAAAAATTAATTTATATATGTAGGGACATGAGACTGACCATGAGAAAGAGGCCTTGGCTTTGATATTGGGGATGGAGGCCATTAAAAAAATTGACGGTGTAGACTTAAAAACGTTTGCAAGATACATAGAAAAATGATCTACTAACACCCCTGAAACATTGTAAGCAAATCAACCATGTCAAAGGGAATCAATTGATTCCCCAGCCACTCCTAGATCGAGTAGAATATCAAGGAGGAAATCATTGATGATAACCTCTAATAATTTGTAAAAGAGAGCAAAGACCTCCAATGTCGAAGCCACTCCTGGGACCCAAAATTCTTCCACCACGCCATGTTTTGGATCTTGCATTGGTACCTATGATACAAGGATAGAATATGACATGGTTTTAAGTAAAATATGAATGTCAGATGCTCTGAAGGTTTTTGTGAACAGGTTGAAGGAATCGTGCCTTAAATGGTTCAAAGACCATCTCCATTTTTCGTTCTCAAAGATACCAATGCACCTGCAGAAAGTTGTAATTCACGACATGGAGTCTGAATTTGGTGTAGTTTGGTCATTAAAAAAGGTGAAAAGACAAATGTCTCAGAATTGCAAGAGATTCAAGTGCAACCAAACAAAGAAGATAAAAAAACTCCCACCCGAGCAAAGGCTCAAAAAAAGGCCAATTGATGTCAGTTTAAAAGTATGAAATAACTTGTAAAATCATATGAAAAGTTGGATGCATGGAGGAACTTTGGTGAGAAGAGTACCTAGGTATTTGAATTTTCTCATAATATTATATCAATTTTATTAAACGATTTTTATATTTTATTTGTGCATAGTTAAATTGACTTAGTGTATGTTTCAGGACAAGGCCTCCAAATCTAGACTTGCAAAACTCCGTGCCACGCATCACAGTGGCCAAAAATGTCTACATGTCTTTATCTACATGTTTGTAAGTATATTTATTATGTGCAATGCTATATTTTTTTATTTCCTAGAAAAAAGTAAGTGATTACATATTTATTAGTTTAATTAGTCCATGTGCCATGTTTTGATAGGAGAACAAATATGGTCAACATCCTACATATTTTGAAAATGAAATGTTACAAAACAAAATTTGGACCGACTTTGTAATCTGGATGGAGAACAAGGTATCAATAGTACTGAAGGATCCCTTTCCTTGTTTTTTCCCTAGTTTTTGTCAATGGCTCCCCATTTGACCATCCTTGCCCTTTGTTTCCTTTGAATTTTATGAACTTGTGGAATTTTCCTTGCAATTTATGGAGTTTGGGAATACTAACCCTTGTTTTGTGTCTCTTGATAACAAACATAGTTTTCCTAGCAAGGATTTGCACCTTCCATTTAATGTATTTATACTTTCCTACTATTTGGATAAGTTGGATTCTCATCCAACATTCATAGGGCCTTCTCTCCCTTGGATCATCAATTGGATGTGAATGGTTAAAAATGGTGGTAACCATGCTTTGATTAAATAGAGATTTTTTTTTCAATGTGGGGGGGAAATGGAGCACAAAAAACTTGAACTTTCATGTTACTCTACCCTATGATGGTTTTTTGAAGGTGCTCTAACCTTGTATGGTGGTTTTTTCTTCCTTCCCATCTCTTTTTCCAACTTGAATTTAATTTTTTTAATCGGTCTCCTCCTTTACACTTGGCCCTTACCAACATTGAATTGTTGCATTAAACTAGTCGTTCCAGTGCTAGTCTCACCATATACCTTTATCAGAGGGCACCACAAAAGGTTAACAAAGAGTGTTGACATTGACTACATAGTTTGATATGTAGGCCATATCCATTTCATTAAACTAGTCTAGTGGAGTGCCCCTCGACTTGAGTTATCCTGGTTCATTATTAATAGACTTGGCTCTCAATAGTCTCGAGTTTCCTTGATGGGTCTCATGTGTGATTTATTCCTATCGAACCTATCACACTACCCACCTAATAGGGCGTTTTTTGCAAAATCTCATGAATTTTCCCATTCAAGCACTTTACATTTTTATACAAATTTAATTGTTTCTTTTAGTTTAGCATTATTTTACTTGCTTCAAACCCTCAAATCCTGTCACTAGAAGCTCTTCCCTCCCTTTATGGGCACTCTTGTCTGACTTTATATTGAGGTTTTATGTTTCACAAGAGAATCTATCAAAAAAACAAGAGCTTTGAAACAACTCAATCAAATATCCAAACATGTCCTTACATGTCATCCTCTTTGCAATATGAGAGATGGAATGATCCTTCATTGCATCAATGATGATTCTATTTTCCTTGGCCTTGTTATGGTGAGCATCTAATTATGTTGGATTGACAAGTTTCAGAACCACTTTCACGACATGCTCTCAAATATTGGCTTCCTCCATAAGAATTTGTAACCTAAGCTTCTGAAGAGAAAAATTGGAAGCTCATTCCAACGTGTCACACCCTCTAATACTGAGAGTCATCTTACACATTCAAAATTTATACTAAAATGAAAAATCAGCAATAAATGAAGTAGACACTACCTTTCAAAGGGTACTCGCTCTTCTCCCAAGAAAAATTCATATATATGTATAGGACACAAACTTCAAGTATGTACTTTTGGAAACGAGTGAAAAAAGTAAAAAATAGAATGAATAAAGGAGAAAAATAGATTAACATTGCTCATCCTACATCTCTAACTCAATTGTAAATAAGAATAAGCATAATATTATCAATGATTTCATCATCTCCAATGTCTAACTCACAAGAACAAACCCAAGCATCTTACAAGAGAAATCTCCAAACAATGAACATGTTCTTTAAACATCATAACTTCTGCTAGGTTTTCCTCATGAACACCAGTGTCTTACTCCAAGAAGACAAGTACAAAGAAAAGAGGACAATGATGTTTACGATTATGAAAGAACTATCTCATTCCTTTACATATAGATAGGTAATGAAGGCCAACAATAAGAAAGTGAGCCTAAAACCTTACAACCAACCTACTACAAACAAGTAATCCCACACATGTGAAGAACTCCTCCTACAGGTGACATATGTCAATATCTAAGGTGATGAGGATCCACAAGAAAATATCTAAGACAAGAGAACTCCTCATTCAAAGTCCAACACTCCTCCTCCAAGGGATCCAATCATCAAATCCCTCTTCAATTCAATGTGCCATTTCTGGGTCCTCCCACCTACATGTCCACCCCCTCAACCCAAGATAGCATACGTCAAGTACAAGCCTCTGTGTAAGAGATCCAAGTAGCCCCATGTTGCTTATATGTCAATGCCCTTCCATATAATTCCAAATTATCCAAAGAAAATTTTGGATAGATGAAAACTTTATATATATGTATAGGAGATGAATTTCAAGTACGTATTTTTGGATTCTTACTATAGGCAAGCAGAAGCCTCCAAGCTCTCCAAAACCCTAGCCAGGTAAAAATGCAAAATCCCTAGCTCCAATGAAGAGACTCCAATAAGAAAATATCACACTAACAAGTCCTCATTGTCCTCATGCAAGGCATATCCTTTTCTCTTCCTCCTCATTAGGTACAACCATAGGGTTTGTCATCAAAACCTAACTCCTTACCTCCTTAGAGTAGAAACCCTGACACCTTAGACTTCAAGAATGCTCAAGAAACCCTAGTTCCTAAAACGAGTGAAAAAGTAAAAAATAGAATGAATAAAGGAGAAAAAGATACTAATGTTTCTCCTTCTACATCTCTAACTCAATTGTAAATAATAATAAGCATAATATTATCAATGATTTCATCATCTCCAATGTCTAACTCACAAGAACAAACCCAAGAATATTACAAGAGAAAGCTCCCAATAAGGACATATTTTTTAAACATCATAACTTATCCTAGGTTTTCCTCATGAACACCAACGTCTTATACCAAGAAGAAAAGTAAAAATAAAATAGAAAAATGGTGATACATCGACGATTCCTCAATCCAAGTCTCAGCTTTCATTTTATGCCCAGTTTCAAGTCGCATCCCAAACCATTTCGGGGACTCTTGGCCAATTCCTCCTTGGGGCATAAAAACCTAATAGAGTAGCATTTTTGAGTTCCATGAGATGTTGAAAGCTTGTTTAGGCATGGACTACATGACTATATAATCCATCCATTTTCAAGGCATGGTTTCATAAATTGGACCCATTAATCCAAATGTTGCATCACTTCTTACTGAGCAAAACCCTAGTTCTCAAAATCAATGAATAAAACAACTTCCAAGGAATGGTACCCAGGACTGAGGGATGATCTAGTTGAAATCCTATGCGAGGAATCCAACAAAGTCGATGATTCCAAAATCTAAGTCTCATTTTTAGTTTTATGCCCAATTGCAAGTCGCATCCAAAACCATTTCAGGGACTCTTGGCCAATACCTCCTAGGGGGATAAAAACCTAACGAAGAATCATTTTTAAGTTCCATGAGATGTTTCATGATTTTTTATGCATGGTCTAAGTGAACAATTTTTCCATCCACTCCCAAGGCATGGTTTCATAAATTGGACCCCTTAATCCAAATGTTGCATTGCTTCTAACTTGAGAAAAACCCTAGTTATCGAAATCGATGAGTAAAGCAAATTCTGAGGCATGGCACCCGGGAGTGAGGGGAGTTTTAGCTGAAATCGTATGAAAATAATCTAAAAGATTTGATGGTTCCTCAATCTGAGTCTCGGTTATCATATTATTCATAGTTTCAAGCCACATCCCAAACCATTTCAGGGACTCTTGGCCAATATCTCCTTGGGGCATAAAAACCTAACGGATCAACATTTTTGAGTTCTGTGAGATGCTGCAAGATTTTTTGGGCATGGAATAGGTGACCACATTGTCCATATGCTCCCGAGGCATGATTTCATAAATTGGACCCCTTAATCCAAATGTCCCATTGATTCTTACTGGGTGAAACCCTAGTTCTCGAAATCGATGAATAAAACAACCTTTGAAGCATGGGACCCGAGAGTGAGTGGTGCTCTAACTAAAATCATATGCCAAGAAACCAACATAGTCGACAGTTCTTCAATATGAATATTGATTTTCAATTTATTCCCAGTTGCAAACCACATCCCAAACCATTTTGAAAAATCTTGGTCAATTCCTCCTTGGGGCATAAAAACTTAACAGAGCATTATTTTTGAATTTTGTGAGATGATGGAAGCTTGTTTAGGCATGACTAGGTGACCACATTGTCCATCCATTCTTGAGGCAAAGTTTCATAAATTGGACCCCTTAATCGAAATGTTGCATTTCTTCTTACTCGGAGAAACCCTATTTCTCGAAATTGATGAATAAAGAAACCTATGAGGCATGGGACCTGGGAGTGAGGGGTGATATAGCTAAAATAATATGCCATGAATCCAACTGAGTCGAAGGTTTTTCAATCCAAGTCTTGGTTTTCTCTTTATACACAGTTGCAAGCCGCATCCCAAACCATTTCAGGGACTCTTGGCCAATTCCTCCTTGGAGCATAAAAACCTAGAGGAGCAACATTTTTTATTTTTGTGAGATGTTGCAAGATTGTTTAGGCATGGACTAGGTGAACACATTACCCATCCACTCTTGAGACACAATTTCATAAACTGGACCCCTTAATAGAAATGTTGCATTGCTTCTTACTGGGTGAAACCCTAGTTCTAGAAATCGATGAATAAAGAAACCTCTGAGGCATGGGACCTAGGAGTGAGGGGTGCTCTAGTTTAAATCGTATACCAAGAATCCAACAGAACCGATGATTTTTGAATCTGAATCACGGTTTTTGTTTTATTCCTAGTTGCAAGTCGCATCCCAAACCATTTCGGTGACTCTTGGCTAATTCCTCCTTGGGGCATAAAAACCTAATGGGGAAACATTTTTTAGTTCCATGAGATGTTGCAAGATTGTTTAGGAATGGTATAGGTGACCACATTTTCCATCCGCTCTTGAGGCATGGTTTCATAAATTAAACCCCTTAATCCAAATGTTGCATTGCTTCTTACTGATCCAACCCCTAGTTCTCAAAATCGATATATAAAGCAAATTCTTAGGCATGGGACCCAAGAGTGAAGGGTTATCTAGATGAAATCCTATGCCAGGAATGTAACGGAGTCGTCGATTCCTCAATCCAAGTATATCTTTTCATTTTATGCCCAATTGCAAGTTGTATCCCAAACCATTTTGGGGAATCTTGGCTAATACCTCCTTGGGGCATAAAAACCTAACAGAGCATCACTTTTGAGTTCTGTGAGATGTTTCAATCTTGTTTAGGCATGGAATATGTGATCCCTTTATCCATCCATTCTCGAGGAACGTTTTCATAAATTGGACCCCTTAATCCAAATGTTGCATTGTTTCTTACTGGGTGAAACCCTAGTTCTCAAAATTGATGAATAAAGCAACCTTCGAGGCATGGGACCCAGGAGTGAGGGGTGCTCTAGCTGAAATCGTATACTTGGAATCCAATGGAGTTGATGGTTCTGCAATATGATTCTCTAATTTTTTGTATTCCCAGTTGCAAGCCGCATCCCAAACCGTTTCAGGGACTCTTGGCAAATTCCTCCTCGAGGCATAAAAACCTAATGGAGCAACATTTTTGAGTTCTGTGAGATGTTGCAAGATTGTTTAGGCATGGAATAGGTGACCACTTTTTCCATCCACTCTTGAGGCATGTTTTCATAAATTGGAACCCTTAATCAAAATGTTGCATTACTTCTTACTGAGAAAAACCCTAGTTCTAAAAATCGATGAATAAAGAAACCTTTGAGGCATGGGACCTGAGAGTGAGGGTTTCTCTAGCTGAAATCATATGTCAGGAATATAATAGAGGTGAGGGTTCCTCAATATGAGTCTCATTTTTTGTTTTATTCCCAGTTTCAAGTTGCATCCCAAACCATTTCAAGGACTCTTGTCCAATTCCTCCTCGGGGCATAAAAACCTAAAGGAGCATCATTTTTCAGTTCCATGAGATGTTGTAAGATTGTTTAGGCATGGACTAGGTGACCACATTGTCCATCCACTCCCGAGACACAGTTTCATAAATTGGACCCCTTAATCCAAATGTTGCATTGCTTCTTACTGAGCAAAACCCTAGTTCTCAAAATTGATGAATAAAGCAAATTATGAGGCATGGGACCTAGAAGTGAGGGGTGCTCTAGCTAAAATACTATGCCAAGAATCCATCGGAGTCAATGGTTCCTCAATCCGAGTATCGGTTTTTGTTTTATGCCCAGTTGCAAGTCTCATCCCAAACCATTTCAGGGACTCTTGGCCAATACCTCATTGGGGGATAAAAACCTAACGGAGCATCATTTTTTAATTACGTGAGATGTTGCAAACTTGCTTAGCCATGGTCTAAGTGACCACTTTTTCCATCTGCTCCCAAGGCATGGTTTCATTAATTGGATCCATTAGTCCAAATGTTTCATTGCTTCTAACTAAGCAAAACCCTAGTTCTTGAAATCAATGAGTAAAGCAAATTCCGAGGCATGGAACCCAGGAGTGAGGGGTGTTCTAGCTGAAATCATATGTGAAATATCCAATGGAGTTGACGGATCCTTAATCAGAGTCTTAGTTTTCATTTTATGCACAATTGCAAGATGCATCCCAAACCATTTTAGGGACTCTTGGCCAATACCTCCTTGGGGCATAAAAAACTAATGGAGAAACATTTTTGAGTTCCATGAGAAGTTGCAAGCTTGTTTAAGCATGGAATAGGTTACCACATAGTCCATCCGCTCCTGAGGCACAGTTTCATAAAATGGACCCCTTAACCCAAATTTTGCATTGCTTCTTACTAGGAGAAACCCTAGTTCTTGAAATCGATGAATAAAGAAACCTCCGAGGTATGGGACCCAGGAGTGAGGGGTGCTATAGCTAAAATTGCATGCCAAGAAACCAATGGATTTGATGGTTCTTCAATACGAGTCTTGGTTTTTGTTTTATTCTAGTTGCAAGCCACATCCCAAACCATTTCAAGGACTCTTGGCCAATTCCTCCTTGGGCCATAAAAACCTAATGAAGCAACATTTTTTAGTTTTATGAGATGTTTAAAGATTGTTTAGGAATGGACTAGGTGACCACATTATTCATCCACTCCCAAGGCACATTTTCATAAATTGGACCCCTTAATTGAAATGTTGCATTGCTTCTAACTGAGAAAAACCCTATTTCTCGAAATCAATGAGTAAAGCAACGTATGAGGCATGGAACCCAGGAGTGAGGGGTGCTCTATCTAAAAACTTATGCCAGGAATCCATCAGAGTTGACAGTTCCTCAATCTGAGTCTCTGTTTTCATTTTATGCGCAATTGCAAGTCGTGTCCTAAACCATTTTAGGGACTATTGGCCAATACCTCCTTGGGGAATAAAAAATTAATGAATCAACATTTTTGAGTTATGTGAGATGCTTTAAGATTTTTTAGACATGGACTAGGTGATCACATTATCCATCTGCTCCCAAGGCACAGTTTCATAAATTTGACCCCTTAATCCAAATGTTGCATTGTTTTAATGTATTCAAGGTTGGGCATTCCATATGCGCAAGAACATGTCTGGAAGTGAATATTGTTTGAAATAAACATGAAAATTATTTATTTGGAAGGATTGACATTTGGATGTGGTCTAGTTGAATAATTATAGAGATCATCTTCATAATTACCTATAGACTAGTTAATTCTAAAAGGACCTTTGAAGCATATTACAATGCCAAAATGTCCTAGAAAAATATTTGTTTGTGAAATATAAGAGAATAAGATATATAGACCAATTAACTCTCAAAGAATACTTGAGGAAAATATAATCATATAGAGCACAAAATGGAAAGGGTTGGCACTTACGATTATGTAATAAAATTTACAGTTGATAGTTAAATTGTATAACAATTTTTTTTATGATCTTTACTAACGTTTATTGGAATTGTTGCATGTTTTACATCATTGGAATGGCATCTTATATGTAACTTATTTGAAATTTTATTATGGTATGTGCACTTTGATATGATTTAATATGATTATGGTTTTTTTTCATATGTTGTAATATTATAAATATAACATAAAAATTAATTATTGCATGAAATAAATAATAACTTTTCATTTTGAATGTTTTTTTTTGCAGAACACAGGTCTTCTAGAAGATCCAGTTGATCCTCATGAGATAGATCCATATTATAATGGGTCTGATACAGACATGGGAGATGATGATGAGGAGGAAGATGCAAAGACACCGAGGTAGACGACGATGATGATCACATTGATGTTGATCATGATAGTGATAGTGATGTTGATGATGAGTCAATTGTTGGTAGGAGCTACTGACATTTATCATATAGAATCCATCATGGATCATTGTTGATATATCATTATGATGCCTCTTTTCATGTTTACTATCATATGTATCATTTTCACTTGTAGTACCATATTATTGAGTTGTATCATTTTGACATGTGTCATTTTGACTTACATCATTTATCATTTTGACTTATATCATTTGGACATGTATCATTTTGACTTATGTCGATTGTTGGCCATGTATCATTTTGACATGTTATTGATCTATTGACATATCTGACTTTCACTTGTTTTAGTTATATATGATGATGATCTTATCAATATTGACTTGTTAATNATATATATATATATATATATATATATATATATATATATATTGGAAGTGGTCGATGATTTTTGAATGGATATTTATTACGTATGATGATTTTACTTTACTACTCAGGATTGATGTTGTCAAATTCAATTAAATTTCTTCATGAATGATATGACATAAATTTGAAATGCGATATCTATTTTTTTAAGATCTCCATAAATGTTATGATATACATTTCAAATGAGATATCTTTTTTTTTAAGATAAAAGTTGTTTGACATGATACTTATCTAATATTGGTATATTTGACTCACTTGTTTTAATTATAGATGATGATAATATTATAATCATTATCTTGTTATTTTATATATAATGTATGTTGTAGATTTTATTTTGATGGAGATTTAATAAGTATAATGATGTTGTTAGTTTGTATGGATGTTTGTTTCCCTAAAAAATCTTTATAAATGCTATCCTATAAAATAATTCAAATGCAATATGACTTACTCTATAATAATATAAGTTTTTTAAGAGGCGTGATATATTTAACTAATTAAATTTAAATAAAAAATATAAAATTAATAAATGGAAGTTGTAAAGGAAGCAACATGAGTTGTTAAATTGGAAGAAAAATGTGGCTTGAAGTAAAGCCCGACATTAAATTGGAAGCCATACTTGGAGCTATTTTTTTATCTACGTAGGAAGCTAAATTGGTTGCTTAACAAGAAGAAAAACTGGATGCTAATTAAGAAGCAAATACCAACACTAAAAGGAAGAAAAAACTGGACCTAAAAAGGAAGAAAAACCAAGTGTTAAAAATGAAGCAAACCTTGGAACTAAAAGGAAGTAAACCATGGAACTAACAAGGAAGCAATTTTGGAAGAAAAAATCGGTGCCAATTAAGGAGCAAAACCTGGTAGCACTTCAGAAGCAAAAAAAGAAGCATTTTTGGAAGAAAAAAATGAAGCAACAATGAAAGCCAAACCAGAAGCAATATTGGAAGCAAAACTTGGCACTAACTATGAAGAAAAAAAAAGAAGCAATTTAGGTAGAAAACAAAGAAGAAAAAATGGAAGCAATTTTAGAAGCAACAAAAGATGCAATCATGGAAGCCATTTTAGAAGGAAAAAAATGCAATAATGGAAGAAAATATTGGTGTAAATTTGGAAGCCAAACTAGAAGCTATTTTCGTCGCTATACCATAAGAAAAACTTGAAGCATATTTGTGAGAAAAACTAGAAGTACAGAAGGAAACAAAATTGGATGCTACAATTCTAGGTGCTAAATTTGGCACTATTTTAAGTGCTATATCCAATGCAAAATTTTATCTACTCTAGGTGCTGAATCCGGCGCTAAGTCTGCCACCCAACTGAACACGCCATTTGGTGTCGGGTTTTGCGTCAACCATTGAGCCCAATTCATGCACTCAAAAACACTAAATTATGATGCTATTCTAGGCACTAATGTCTCATTTTGTTGTTGTGAGACAAGTATGTTTAGGTGGCACAAACCATGCCTAACAATCATATAAGTCTTTATATACAATTGATGTTACAATTCTTACAAAGAGGAACTTACAACTCAACAAATAGATATACAAGAATTTGGGTAAGTCACATCTTGACTTGCCTACTTTCTCATACACCCAAGTCTCTTTGTCATAACATAAGCCTGACTTTCATAGCCTTATCCCCATCGTGTGGACTATCCTACCTCACATTTACGTCTCTCTATCGTGCACCATGCCTAAGACACTCCAACAAGAGACTAAGCCAAGCCCTTGCGGATTTTTCATGATTCTCATATATGATAGTTATTGCCTTATGATTATAAAAAATATTTACTTCTATACCACAGTTATCATAGAATAACTATACACTGAAAATATCAACTATAACAATATAGTGGAAATAAAAAGATCTAGAAATATGAACCATGCACAGTCAACAAAAGAACACAAGAATTTATCTTGGGAAACCCAACCTTGGGAGAAAACCCAACAACCTTTCTTATAGAAGAATTCAGTCCAAGATATTAACAGTACATCACCATCACCATACAAAGAAATTACTTCCTAATCATATCTCCTCCAAGAGCTAGCGCCTCAATAATATAACCAATAATATCCTTCCCCCATGCCTAACACCTCTCCAAAGATAGCGCATAAGTAAAGTGACAAAGAATTGCAGCTGGCATGAGACATCTTGCACAAAACAATTGCCTAGTGCGCATTGGATGAGAGGAGAGAATTGTGTGTCATAATGAAATGAACTGACCTCTATTTATACTTTTCAAATCACTTGTCTTTTCATGTGGGGCCGACTTCTCTTATTAGATATTTCCTTTTCACTTTATTACTTTCTTGTGAGGTTGACTTGTCTTCTATGATATTATATGGTCTTCAATGTGGAGAATGGCTACTCGAAGTTGCAAATATTCAACACTCCCTCTCAACAAGGGAGGCATTCTCCAACCTTGGATTTATTCTTTCCATAGAAAGGTTGTCCATGATCTTGGTGGATGTAGTCTTCTCTAGCATGTCCTCAGTTGATGTATACTTGTCCCACATAGTACCTAGTTAATGTGTGTTTCTCCCACATAGCACCTTGGATATCCAAATGGTCCTTGTCAAATGATCAAGGATAGAGACCACACCATATCCATTATCCTTATCCAAATGGCCATCAAAGGAGAATGTCGACATTCTTCTTAGCCAAAATATGGCCATCAAAGAAGAATGACATTCTTTTGAGAAGAATGTTAAACCAATGCTAAGACATGGAGAACATCAAAATCTAGGGCCACTCTCCTTAGCCAATTCACATGGCCATCAGAGGAGAGTGTTGGCATTATTCTTAGCCATCAGAGAAGAATGACATTCTTCTTAGCCAAAATATGGCTATCGGAAAATAATGTTAACCTGGTACTTGAACATGGAGACATCAACGCCCAAGGAAACTCTCCTTAGCCAAGTTACATGGCCATCAGAGGAGAGTGTCAGAATTCTTCTTAGCAAAAAATATGGCCCTCAGAGAAGAATGGAATTCTTCTTAGCCAAATTACATGGCCATCAAAGAAGAATGTTAACCATGTACATCCATCTGGAGAAGTATTTTCTCCTAGAGTCTTTGTGAATCCTTATCTCATGATCAAGGATAAATACTTCACCTGGGTCATTCTCCTTAACCAAGTCATATGTTCATCAGAGGAGAATGTATGCCAAAAACATCAACACTCCCTCTCAGTGAGGGAACCATTATGCACCATGCCAAGCTTGTCCCTGAAGTGTTCGAACTTCTCCTTTTGACATAGGTTTGGTGATAATTTTCGCAATCTACTCATTTGTGGATATGTACTGGAGTTTACTTCTCCCTTTTGCATCATGTCTCAGATGAAGTCCTACAAGAATATTCTAAATCCATACTTCTTTATGACTTGCGACACTGGTTGCAATATACTCCATCTATGTTGTACCGAGTGCCACAGAAACCTTATTTCCTGAAATCATAACTGATCTCAAGTTGAAGAAACACCCCAAGATTATTAATCTGTCTACTACACTCCCTTCCCAATCAGAATATGTATATCCCTATAGCCTCACTTCACCACCTGAGACATATCTGAGGCAACATCCAACTGTACCATGTAGGTATCCCAACACATGTTTTTCTTAAAACCAATGGTAGTGTATTGACTTTACCATAAATTGGATCAAGGTGAAAATTAAGTATATGGTCTGGTGTTAACCAAGTACATCAAGGATTCAATCAAATTCCTATACATCATGGGATCCACCAAATCTGAATCTGAAGTAGAATCACTCAACGTCTTTATATTTTCCTCCATAGATGTAACCATGGACTTGTAGTCCATCATGTTAAACCTCATCAATATCCCCTGACCAAGGAATATCTTATATGATCTCTCCACTCCTCTAATCCCAAGAAATAGTACATCTGGATAATATCCTCCATTTCAAAATCTAATTCAAACTCCCTCTGTCACTGAAGTAGGTTCTGTTGTCCAATCTACCTCACTGGTTGCTCCCTTTGTGACTGAGACAAAATCCATATCTCATTCCTCCTAAATAGATGCCTCCTCTTTCATTGTAGCAAGGTATACTGAAGAAAGTGTACCCTCCCAGAAGATCTCACATCTCTTAGAAGCCTCCTCAATGCATGACACATGTCTATCAGTCTTGGAAGATGTCTCTCTCCCACCTAGATCTGAGGGGAAACTCCCTCTGAATGATCGACTCTCCCTCTGAGCCAATTGAATATCTTTGAGATCAGGCTCACTCTGAGTCTGCATCTTTCTTGGTTAAAAACAATCTCATCAAGTATCCATCGATCCTAGAGTACCATGCTCCCTCTGAAACATGACTCCCTTTGAGTCTATACAATCTTTGGAGCCATCTATTCTCTCTGTATCTGTTGAACTTCTTTGAAGGATAATCTCCAATGAAATATCCTAGGAGGTTTCTCCTCCCTACTAAATCTTGAGGGATGAATCCCTCTGAACTATCACTTCCTATGAACTGGTACTAGGTGGGGTCATCTACCTCACCACTGGTGGAGCCACCTGCTCCTCCTCATTACTGGAAGTTTTTGGAATCAATGATGTGACTCTATGTAGCTCAAGAATATCTCAGTATCACAAAGAATTTCATGACTCACTACATCCCGCAACATATCATGAAGCCATGCTGGCCTCTTCCTGGTTACTGCAACGTCTTTAGGTAGATCCACTGGCCCTTCTGTCTCTACTGAATCTTCTTGATGATCTGAAGAGTGAACAACTGAACTATAGGGATTTGTATGGTCATCCTTTGGATCCTTCTTCTCCTCACTATCAATATCCATGTGGAACACTCTATATCTCACAAAAGTATCCTTCTTTCCAGAAGGTTCTAACTTCGTCCTTTTCTTCTTCAGTACATGGATGTATACGGTCATGTACACAAATATATGTCTAGATAATATTCTCCATGTCTCAAAATAGAGAGCATCTGATACTTTTCCTCTTGCAACCATCACTATAACTCCCTATCAGAGCTATCACCTATGGCATGCCCATAACAATAACAATAACAAGGGAAAATAACAAACCAGAATAATATTCTTATTATAAGAAAATAACAAAAATAACAAAAATAAGAATAGGAAAAATCATCACTATCGCTGCCTCTCAAATATATCACATGTAACCTTCCCGAGACAAGAACAAAATGCAAGAGAAAGAAACAAGAAACATGAATAACACTTTTATAGTGTTGTGACCAATTATTTCTTCATGGTAACCTTCCTGGATCAAGGAAAAGAGTAAGAACAAGAACAACACTTCTCTAGTGTTGTGACCATTCATTCTTCCATAGTAACTTGCCTGGGACAAAGACAACAACCAAGACCATCTCCTAGAAGAGATCAATTTGATTTTGTAAATAAGTGCATCATTAGTACTGAATAGTGAGAATTTACATAATAATCACAGTACCAACAATATTCAAGTGTTACTAAACATTTGATAGAAAAAGTACTCAACATTAATATACCTCTAAATATTGTTGTCCTATTTACAACATTTTACTTAAGATGCAACAATATGAAATATCAAACCTGATATGCAAACCCGGAGTCTTGTTGTTTTTGTTCCATTTTATTTCGAGTTGTCATACACTATAGTAGAAATTACCATTGTTTCCTCCAACTCTTTGGCTTCCTTTGAGTGCACTAGATCTAAGATCCCTTTGGATCTGCTATCACTGTTTGGACACATGTTCTTTTGTCAAGTGTACATTTCCTGCAAACACCCTCATGATATAACTTATCTACAAGTGCATACCTCTAAATTTTGTAGCACCATCCAAATTGTCTTTTAATATGAAACTGAACACCATCAATACATGAAGAAATCACAAAATCAAGGTAGCAGAAAGTTCAATGTCAAGGAAAAAATGTAAATAGCCTAAAAAACCCTAAAATTTCAATTTTGAGGAAAATTAAATCTGAGAAGTGCAGTAGGTGCACTAGGGCAAGGCGAGTTGATCTATACAATTTTTTTTCCTCAACTCAGCCCAATTAATGCTTAGGGAGCTTCACAAAGAAAGTTGTTGCAACTCGAGTAGTGGGTTTTAGGTGAAATTTCAAGTTTCACCAAGATGCAATATGAGACCACTAGGAGGCGTGCTAGGCTAGGGCAAGTTGATCTATGGAAAAATTAAACCTATCATCCTTCAATAAGTTTCTCGATGATATTGACAAGTTCAGGTATGTGCAGCGACAAGTTTCATGTGCAGCAGAAAATAGAAACTATGCAATGACAATATTTCAACTAGCTTTGATACCGTGTTGATTTTTCATGATTCTCAAATCTGATAGTTATTGCCTTATGATTACAAACAATATTTACTTCTATACCATAGTTATCATAGAATAAATATACACTGAAAATATCAACTATAACAATACAATGGAAATAACAAGATCTAGAAATATCAACCATGCAAAGTAAACACAAGAACACAAGAATTTATCCCAGGAAACCCAACCTTGGGAGCAAACCCAAAAACCTTTATTATAGAATAATTTAGTCCAAGATATTACTAGTACATCACCATCACCATATCATAATACCATATAGATAAATTCCTTCCCAATCATATCTCCTCCAAGATCCCGCACCTCAATAAGATAACCAAGAATATCCTTCCCCCATGCCTAGCGCCTCTCCAAAGATAGCGCATAAGTAACGTGACCAAGAATTGCAACTGGCATGAAACAACTGCCTAGAACACATTATATGAGAGGAGATAATTGTGTGTCACAGTGAAATGAATTGGCCTTTATTTATACTTGTCAAATCACATGTATTTTCATGTGGTTCCGACTTCTCTTCTTGGATATTTCATTTTCACTTTATTACTTTCTTGTGAGGCCAAATTCTCTTCTATGGTCTTCTATGGTATTCAATGTGGAGAATGACTACCTGAATTTACAAATATTTAACAACCTTCACACTTCACCTTCATCTTCCTTGCACTTCCTCTCACCTCTTCTTGTGCCGCAAAACTCCCTCTCCAACTCAAGTTGTGGTGAGATGTGTTGCGTCTAGCTCACATTCCTTGTGTTATTTATATGGACTCCAAACATCACTTTTGTGAACTATAGCATCCTTTGGGGTGTGGTGCCCCTTTGAGAACCAATTCACCCAAACAAACTGATGCTCCCATCAAACCTGTGTGCTCATGAACCATTGCATCCTTTCATACTGAAATGCCCCAACCTCTTTGATGCACCATTTCCTTACGTGTTTCCTTGAACCCACTGACATGACTCTTTGTGGGTGTGTCTATGGGGTCATCCAACCTCTCCAAAATTTCCATGTTGCCAAGGGAAAGCAGGTCCACTCCTTGGGTGTGCGCCCAAGTCACCTCGTCCTTTCCCAACTATAACCCCATGTCCTTGTTGAAATAATGTAACTGCGAAGAGCATTCTTATTATTTTGTTATTGGATTAAATCCCCATTGTGTATTAATCATGTCATTATTATTATTTTTATTATTAGATTAATCCCCATTGAGGATTAATCAAGTCGGTAATTGTATA
>ML786973.1:189704-209376 GCA_009831015.1 Picea engelmannii
TGCCAGAGTGATATAAATAAGAGGCTAGCGCCTCACTTCTAACACACACTTCACTTGCTCATTCTCTTATGAGGCAAGCTGCAATTTCAAGTTGGTGAGAGGAGAATAAGGGTGGCGCATCTCTTGGAGGAGGATTTTCTGTATTGGTTGAGTTATCTCTTGAACATTTGATAAGCTATTTATGATAAGGAAGTTTTGNTGGGTTTTCTTCCCCTAGAGGGTTTCCCAGGATAAATGTTGTGTCTATTGTGGATGTGTATTTCTCAGTGATCTTGTGCTTATTATGCTCTTATCTTTATGAAATGCAAAGAACTATAATAATAGCATAAACATTAACAGTCCTCATCCTCCATCGCAAGGCAAGTGAGGCACATGCCCCCTTGGGTATGCACATCACCACCATGTGCCCAAGGTGCTATTTCCCATGTCTATAAGAATTATTTTTCTTAACCTATTGCATGAACCTTGTGTTCTCTTTACCAACTTGCCACTGAATTTTTCCAAGGAGCATCTATGATCAGTGGGTGTTACAGAAGGCCTTATATCCTCCCCCACCTAAAATCATTGTCATCCCAAAAACATCCGCAATTTTTTTATCTCCAACTCTTTCGGAACTCATGCCTCGATCACAACCAAGTCTCATGGAAACCCCAATTTTCGTGCCAAATAGAAACCCTAAATTTTCTGCGAAGTGAAAACTGCAAGTTACCACAAATCAACCCAATTGCATTGCACCCAACTCTACATGATCTATTTCCTAAGTTAATATGGTTGCTTCACCCAAATTCAAGTATGAAAGACACCCAAATCTATTGCACTATCTCATCATGATGTTGTTTCCTTGTTTTTATATGGTTATGTTGGTGTTGTCACTGCCTACTACAACTGAATGCTACCCACTTCACTTCAAAAATTTGTTTGTGTTGAAATCCTCATGACTCACTATTGCGATCATACTACAACCATCTTAGCTATGCTTCTGCACATTAACATCTCTCGTGATTTGGTGTAATTGGGTAGCTAGTCCAATCATCGCGCCCTACTCATGAGAATGTACTCCCCATGCCCAAATGCAATCACTTATGTCTACACCTTCATCACTCCATCCAACCTCAAAAAATAAGGAAAAGTCATACACCTTTCACCTGGCTACCAAGTCACCTCATTAACCTAGTGCACCAAACTATTGTCAAGCTACCTCTTTGCAACCTAACACACCAATTGTTGTCTTCATTGTGCCAAAGTGAGGTCGTCTCTCTGGTCCAACTCACTAAGTCATGCTCATACAAATGTGTTGTGACACCTTCCTCCAAAGTGCCCACACTAGAAAACCTTCTTCACGACAATGCATATCTCCAAGTCGACGACGATACCACTTCACAGGGAACCCAAGGTCACACTTCCTAATTCCTGGCAGTGTTCCAACTCTCTATATTCTCAATGAATGGAGTGCACCCAATAGTCGCCACTAAGGATATTGGCATACATAGTGTTGGACTTATGCTCCATGTGAAAGTACCTCAACACTAGCCTAACTTCCTTTGGCATACATCCCAACTCCTCAAGTCATTATGCATTGAGTTTAAATTCATATATCACCATGGATTTCCTACAAAAGTTCACAATGGTTGCAGGGTCACGATCCTCTATCCCCACTTCTTTTGCATATGAATCCAAGTCTGGCTGAGTGAGTGCCTCCACAAACTGCTCCATCTCAACACTTAGAGTTTTTACTGAAAGTAAGTCTTCCATCCAATCTGCCTCAACCCCTTCGCAAAATTGTTGGTAAAAAGTGACTCGGGTTGCGTCTCTTGTGCAATGACCTTATCAAATGTTACAATGGGCAACCTCAACTTGTCCTCATGATATTTCCTACGATACTATAAGCTTCACAACTGATCTTTATTCTCCAAGAGAGACTTCACTGACGTCTCCATTATTGTCGACCTTCATTTTGACTAACCCAATCCTCCCCAAGGTCACCATGGACAAAATCACCCCTCACTACTAATGTGTGTCACAAGGTCTATCTGCACTTTTATTGACTCCCTCAATCAACTTGATCATAGACATCTTGGGTATTCATCTAAGCTTCCTCTTCATCATCATGGGCATACTTGGTGTTTTGTATTTGTCCAAGAACACCAAGCAACCTACGTGTGTAAGTGGAAATTCCTTTGAAAATATAAGAAATTCCTTCCCCAATACCAACGCATGATCATCCAATGGAGCAACTGTTAAGTCCCAATTTCCAAACCAATTTACAACTCTCAAAGGTGCGGAGCAAACCACCCCAATTGTTGCTTCCATTGTTGAGTTAACCACCTTGAACATGGTCAAAATTCTCTCAGGCTTATGATGGAGGGACTTCGCGGTCCTCTCACTCACAAAGATATGGGTCATGCTAGTTTCTACCAAATAATCCACCTTCACCCCACTCACATTTGCATCCACAAAGAAAATTCCTTCTCCTTCACTTTGCGAACATTGTCCATGGCCTCTATCCCTAAACTCATCTAGACATGTTAATAAAGTTTCCAGTGCCTCCAACATCTCCTTTGAAGGTGTGGGCATTTGGAATACTGCCACTGTGGCAGAAATATTCTCCTCTGCTTATTGCACCTGGTCTTCTTCCAACCATTCCAACTTAGTCTTCATTGGAAAATCTGCTATGAAGTGTTTTTGTCGAAAAGAAAACATCGAACAAGTCTTCATTTGTGATTAATTGGCTTCTTCCTTGTTGCAACATATCCTTTATCTTGGGTGTCCTCTTCACTTCTTGTTTAAAAAATTGACATCTTGGTCACCTGCTACACCAAGACACCTGTGTGCTACCACCCCTACTTTTCCTTCACAAGTTTGTGTATGCACCAAATCACTTGTTTGCTTCACAACTCTTCACACAAACTGTTGTCACATTTGGAGTTATTCTTCCTTTCTAGTGGAGCACCCAACATGCCAATGAGTTGATCTAACAACCCCAAATTCGTTCAAACTTAACTCTATGATGAACTATGCGATTAGAATTGCGACAAGTCTTTTGATCATCCACCTTTCCCAAGTGCTCAGTTCACCTCATGAACTCTGCACCTGGTCTTCTCAAGGTGTGTGCACAAGTATGGCACTTACTTCTATCATAAATCACAAACCAACCAAGTTTACACCCAAACTGTCTCTGTGATGGATTAGTCTGTCTTACCAAACCATTCACCAAGTATGCACCTAAAGTATCTTCAAAAAATCTCTGATACCATCTATCACACGCCCATAATTTTCCCCAGGAACTAACTCAACTTGGTGCACCCAAGTCACCTAACACTTGGGGTCATGCGGCACCTCAATGTTTCATTTCGACAGATTGACTAAAACTAAATTACTTCATATAGAATATGCCTCACTCAAGACACACCCATACTCTTCCTTGAGCCAATTGTGCCAACTACACTTGCATTCTTTTCTTAAACAATTACACAATTATTACACTTATCCAATTACACAACCAAGAACATGAAATCATTGAACACAAGAAGAGACAAGTATGGTTGGGCGACATAAGCCATTCCTAACACCCATATAAGTCTTTATATATAAATTGTGTTACAACGATTACAAAGAGGAGCGTGTAGCTCAACACATAGATATACAAGAATCTGACTAAGTCACATTCTGACTTGCCTACTTGCTCATACACCCAAGTATCCTTGTCACAATCTGAGCATGAATATCACAACTTTCTCCTTGTCGCATGCACTTCCCTACCTAACTTCATGCCTCTTTGTTGTGCGCTCTTCCCAAGACACTCCAACAAGAGACTAAGTCAAGCCTTCACACTTCTCCTTCATCTTCGTCACACTTCATCTCACCTTTTCTCGTGAAATAGAACTCCCTCTCCAACTCGAGTTTTGATGAGATGTGTTTCCTCTATCTCATGTGCCTTTTATTATTTATATGGACTCCAAATGTCACTTTTGTGAACCATCACATCCTTTGGGGTGTCTCGTCCCTTTGTGAACCAATGTACCTAAATGAACCAATGCACCTATTATACTAGTGCGCTCATGAACCATCGTGTCCTTTCATATTGACATGCCCCAACCTATTTGGTGCACCCTTTCCTTGTGCATTTCCTTGAACCAATTGTCGTGACTCTTCATGGGTGTGTTGATAGGTTCATCCAACCTCTCCAATGTGACCATGCTACCAAGTGTAGGTGGGTCCACTCCTTGGGTGCATGCACAAGTCGCCCCATCCTTTCCCAACCTACATTACAAGGCAAGTGAGGAGTGTGTCCCCTTGGGTCTGCAAGTCGCCACCGTGCACCCAAGGTGCTCTTTCCCACACCTATAAGAATTTTTTTTCTCAACTGATTGCATGCCCCTTGTGTTCTCTTGACCAAATATCCACCAAGGTTTCCCAAGGAGCATTCGCGCTTGGTGGGTGTTGTGGAAGGCCTTACACTTTTGGAATTAAGGATGTTATATAATACTTAAATAATCCCCCTCCAAGAATATTCCAAAGTTTGATGGTGATGCTCTTTTTTCTATTCTGTCTATGGCATCATTCTTCAAGTATGTTTCAAAGCTCAATGAAAGACATTAGGATGTCTTAATAATACTATTTGTATTTTCTTTAAAATAATATAAACTAAGATGGGCCAAGTATTGTGGAAGATAACTTATATTGTAGGTTTGATCAGATTTTTTCTCAAACTTTGGGGTCCTTACTCTCAAGAGTATGAAGGGATCCAAGACCTTATGGCGACCTTACATGAGTATGAAGAAGCATCATATGATCATATGAAGAATAAATCACATCAAGAGTGTATCGATGAAGAAACTTCTCATGTTCCCATGCTAGAGAAAGATCCACCTCAAGACTCCATTGAAGAGAAAGAGAAGGAAGGAGAAATTGATGAAGAAAGTCATCAAGTACATGAATAAGAGAAAGAACAACCTCATGAGTCCATTGAAGAGGAACAATTTGATGAAGAGCTAGATGTTGAGAGCATCCAAGTTTCCAATTCTCCTCTACGTGAAGACAAGGGTATAGTGAGTTGTGTTACTTTCTAGGTTTTTGTTAGAATATAATGGATGTGCTCATTTAACCATATACAATGTCACTATTGTCACCCAACCATAGGCCGAAGCCACCCTCCGAGAACCTTAACCTTGACAGAGAATCATTCCAGAAGCAAACCCTAGGATAGATAGCCAAACAAAGATGGTGCATATTTATCCAAGGATAGTGCACCAAACAAGAGCTGATCAGAGAGTCCAAACCATAACCAAGAGATAGTCCAAGACAAAAACTGAAATCTACTAGTTGCAGCAATTGCAACGACAACTCTCCTCCAAACTTGCGCACAAACTGGCCAACTGCAATGCACACAAGTGTTGCTTCTGTAGTTTTGAGAATGCCTGATGGAATGAAGACTGGCCTCTTGTATTTATACTAAATCTGGAAAACTGCCTGGGATAAATTCTCATTATGGGTGCCTATTTACTTAGTATAGAATATTTCCTTTAGTCGACTTCTTCTCTTGGAGGCTAATAACCTAATACAAGTTATTCTTTTGAGATGACTTGTCTTCTAAGGTTATTAGCCAACTAATTAGGGTTTCTTCTTGCTTCCTAGAATATTATATTCTCATCAGGTTTACACGTGGAGGTAAATACCTCCCGCAGCTACCATAATATCAACACTCCCTCCTAGCTAGGGAGGTATTTAAGGTAATGGTATTGAGCACAAACATACCATTCACTCGGTAGCATAAACATAGTCATATAGACTATCTCATGACTTAGATCATGAGTACCATCATCACTATCATTGTCATCAGTTGCATCATCTCTCGAAACCATACTCCATATGAGTAATCAAACATGATGTTGGATAAGTCACTCACTCCACAGAGTGACACAAGTGCCATTATTCTAATCCGGACATATGTCCTAGAAGAATAAATGTTATGAACCATTTTCCGTCTGGGAAATCTCTATCCATTGATCATCCATCTAGTTGATAATCAAGGCAATCAGAACAATAACATTCAATAGAACACAACTGTGTCTATCCATAGTAGTACACAACTACAATCTAGTGGTACACTACCACACCAAGTAGCACACAAATACTTCATCAGTGAAATATAGTCACAATCAGTGGAACACATCCACCACAGTAGCATACATCGACTATCTAGAGACATATAGTCTCCATAACAATCATCTGATATCAACCTGCATAGAAAACATTGTTATGATATAAACTAAAACATCTAAGCCATTTCTTCCACTCACATCTGTGAGATCTGGAAGAGCATCTTCCCTCATAAGGTAAAACATCAATGATGAGCTATCTTGACTATTCTTCTCAAGCAAGGAAGAATAACTATCCTGATTTATAAGCCTGGACCATTCACCTATCTGGGCCATTCCTCTAGCACTAAACAAAGTGCAGCCTGGAGAGAATGAGTCTACCCTAGGGAATGCCTATCCCTGATTGATGAACCAGGACCATTCACCTATTTGGGCCATTTTTTCGGCACTAAACAAAGTGAAACCTAGAGAAAATGAATCTTCCCTAGGGAATGACTGCCTAAACCATTTCAAAAGGAAATGATTGTCCTGCACCAACCTCAAAAATGGACCATTCTTCGAAATTTATCACAACTATGAGCTTCGAAAGAATTATTGTCCGGCGAGGTGGACCAATATTCTTGACCACTACTAAGAGTGATCGTCAAGAAGAGAGACTGTCCTAGACCATTCCCTATGTTAACCACAAGGAGAATCATTATCTATGGTACATCAACAATCCATCGAACCATTTTCATTACGAAAATGACCGTTCGATCTGGACCATTTCATGAACTGGAAAATTCCTGTCCATCAGAAATCACAAACCACTTTCCGAACTGGAAAGGAACTGCTCATCCTGAACCATTTTTCGAACTTGAAATAATGATTGTCCATAAATTAATAACACATCAGTGCTCCCTCCCAACCTGGGAGTCATATCTTCCTTTTTCAATAAGGAAGTCGTCTCCACGAGCTCCAACTTGAGTACGAAAACTCTTTCATTTTGGATAGAGGATTTACCAAAATGTCTTCTTATTTTCTCATTTGTGGACATATATATTGGAGAACCACTTTATTTTCTTCGGACTTCATCACAGAGAATGTAATTCTTGATCTCAATGTACTTCGGTCTTTCTGGAACACTGGTTTTCTCTGAAGGCTTCATATAGCTCTGATCATTACAATATATCTTTTTTGGATTCATCTCTTTTGTTTCCTGCCAACTCATAACATCATGGCAAGGGTCAGACTAGAACACATCCATGTGGTACTTCTTTTGTCGTCATGAGATCTTGTCATGGATTGGCAATCCATCATCCTAGAGTTATGATATCTCTGTTTATATAATTTTTTCACCATGCTTTTGTTGTGCATTGGAGGCTCTCTACCAAGTCGTCTTCTTCCATATGCAAACAAGAGTCTCTTTTTGGTATACTTCAAAACCTTGAGGTCACTCTGCATATGTTTCTTTGGTTGATTACTCTGTTGAGGAGAATAGTCCTTACCTTCATCTGATGTAAACTTCAACCCATGAATATTGTGGACGATATAATGGCTCACGTAGAGGTATATATGGTTTACTAGAACAAGCAATCATCATAGTCTCCTCCCTCCATCTGGGAGAAACTCTAGTTCTGGATATCACAATGCGTGTATTCATAAGTCTTCCATACACTGTTCTTTATCGCAAATTTCAGTTCCTCTGCTTGATTGATTTTAGTGAGTTCATATCAGGCTGGTAGTCTTTTGATTCTCTATATGATGACTGGTTGTTCTGACCTTTCTTTCTTTCTTGGAATATTCATATTCTTCCTCATGTTTCTCTTTAGCTCTTGGGTCCATGGAATTTTCTATAGATTCCATGCCCTAAATATTCCAACTTTGTTCTTTCATCATAGGATCATGGATGTGGATGGACAACCAGAGATACTTTAAGGCTTATTTTTGAAGAAGACTTCTTCTAAAGTCATACTTGAACATGTGCTTCTTTTCATGGTTTCTACCATGGATAGATACTTCATCATCTTCAATGGATTATATTATTTAGGATTAGCTCCCTCCTAATCCTTGCTTCATGCATGAATGCATGCTCTTCTTTTGGAATTCTGTAATCAACTCCCTCCGATTAAGAGATCCCATGCTTCCGTCTGCATCCTTATTGCCTTATGCAAAGTGTCATAAGTATTTTTCCAATTTCCTCTTGATTGTTGACTTCTTTCTATCTTTTCTTCTTATAGGTTTCTTCAAGATTGATCTTGAATTCGGCTTATCTTGCAGTTGTTACTTATGTAATAACTTCCACATGAATTGTTACGAGGGGTTGTTGATGTACTTCATCCTTTCATGTGTATTTCCTGACTTGTAGTCATCATGATAGCAATCCTTATCTTATTGTTCTTCCATAGATAAGTTTCCGTTGGAACGTATTATCTTCTAGAAGTAGGTATGCAATATATCTACATAAAACATGGTACATACAAGAACTATGAAGAGTATTGTTACCTTGTCTTAGAAGAATAAGTATTTTTCATCATGCTTAATCTTCTTTTTAGGCTCCTTTTCTTCTGCAACTAATGCTTTGTGTGTCTCCTTCCTTTTCTTTAGCTCGGGACAATGATTCTTTTAGTGACCATACTTTGGACAATTGAAGCATTGTATTCCTGACATACCTTTCTCTTGATTTGGCTTATTTCTTGAGCCAAACTTCCTTTCATTCCTAAAATCCTAGAATCTTGTTGTGAAGGCTTGATCATCGTATTTCTTTTGGGGTTTCTCTTTTGCACTGATCTTTGATTGTTCTTGTGCACAACAAGTCCAAAGTTCTGCAAATGTAGGATACTCCTTCCTTGTGTTCATGCTTGCGGAAAATGCATCCCATGTCTTCGGAAGACCATTGAGTACTATGTTTACCAGTTCCTTTTCTGAAATGATCTCTTCAATAGCTTGTAGTTGATCTCTTAACTAAGAGATCCTCACAAAGTATGATGTTATGTTGTCATCATTATTCATCTTCATGTCATAGAGTTCATTCTTCAAACTCATTACTTGTCCAATGTTTCTGATCGAGAAGAGGCTAGTTAGGGCATCATACATCTTCTTAGATGAATCAATATGGGAGATGTATGGTATCAAGTGGTATTTTATAAAGTCCACTATGATACTCATGGAATTGATGTCATTGCCTTTGAACTTCTCCATAACTGCAACGTTCTGTGGTTCCTTCTCTTTTCCTTCTTCAAACTTTGGTTCCACAATCTTTCCTTTCACGATATCCAACACTTTATTCTTGGCAAGGATGAGATCAATCCTTGTCTTCCATGCTCTGAAGTTAGAATCCCCATATAAATTTCTTTCTGACTTCATAGAGCAAGTCATGGTTTCCTTGACTTGGTCACCCCTAGATTTTGACCAAAAACTCAAACTTGATGTCTTAGCTTGTTGAGAGTATCAAGAGGTGCGTTAGGCTAGGGTGCACTAGTCTATTTGAAAATTAGTTCAATCCCTTCACTTAAGGTGCCTCAATGAGAGGATTAGGGTTTCTGCAACTGCACCTGTTAGTAACCCTAGCGGCAGTGCATTGGTAACTGCTCCTACTAGAAACCCTAGCTACAATTCTTCAATGAGCTTAATATCCTTATGGCTATGCTCCCTTCTAGTGTTTAGACTGAATGAAGGAGGTGTGGACCCATAACCTGTTAGAATATAATGGATGTGCTCGTTTAACCATAGACAATATCACTATTGTCACCCAACCATAGGCCGAATCCACCCTCTGAGCACCTTAACCTTGACACAGAATCATTCCGGAAGCAAACCCTAGGCTAGATATCCAAACAAAGGTGGTGCATATTTCTCCAAGGATAGTGCACCAAATAAGAGTTGATCAGAGAGTCCAAACCATAACCAAGGGATAGTCCAAGCCAAAAACCGAAATCTGCTAGTTGTAGCAGCTGCAACGACATCTCTCCTCCAAACTTGCGCATAAACTGGCCAACTGCAGTGCACGCAAGTGTTGCTTCTACAGTTCTGATAATGCCTGCCAGAATGAAGACTGACCTCCTATATTTATACTAAATCTGGAAAACTGCCTTGGCCAAATTCTCATTTCGGTTGCCTATTTACTTAGTATATAATATTTTCTTTAGCCGACTTCTTCTCTTGGAGGTTAATAACCTAATACAAGTTATCCTCTTGAGTTGATTTGTCTTCTTGGGTTATTAGCCAACTAATTAGGGTTTCTTCTTGCTTCCCGAAATATTCTATTCTCGTCAAGTTTACACGTGGAGGTAAATACCTCCTGCAACTACCATAATATCAATAGTTTTTGAGTTATGTGATGCATCCTTTGATGATTTGAAAAGTGAACAGTTTTTAGAGAAACCACTGGATTTGGCCAACTTCTCATTTGATGAAGAACATGATGGCCATGAGATTGAAAATATTGATGACAATCTACATATTGAAAGGCATAAATGGGATATAAGTTGTTTTCATTTTGACGGGGATCCTATTTATGATACTTATGATGATTCTAGAGTCAAGACTGCAAAATTGTTTCCTTTGAAACAACCATATTTAGCCAGTGCATCTTCAAAAAATTGCATGATTAATTTCCAACCATGTTTTCTTATGGATAGCTCAAAAAATGTTGAGATTGGAGAACATGTTGTTGATGATGAAAATGAATAATTTTCTTTGGGTAATTTACAACCATGCCTTTCTTCATCTTTTCCTAAATTTGTTGTTAAAAATCCAGTGGGAAAACATGTCTCTGGTGCTGAAATATATATAGGGAAAAGGTGTTTTCCATTTTTTGTTTGTTGTAAGGATTTCTAGACACATATAGAAGGGAAACATGCCCTAAGTTGGGAACAATTTTTTTTAAAGATTTGAATTTACAACCCATTTTTCATCCACATCTTTATCATGAAACCATGAGGTGTTTTTCATACTGCTTACAATTCCATCTCAAGTCTTGGGGAGTGACATCCTATATGAAAGACAAGGTGTCCATCTCTTGAAGTATGTGGATCAGCCTTATGATATGCAAGGGTTGCATTGTGCAAACATTTCTTGGAGCAAGGATGAACCATCATTTTTATATTGTAGCCCCATTCAAAGATGGATAGAACAAGCTTGTAGATGCACATGTCAACCTTGGCATGATTTTCTTGCTCTTATCCTTCCTCATGAGTTGGATTCTATGTTTGGTCATGATGTAATGTTTGTACCATTTCATGATCACCTTGTGCTTGATATATCCTTGTTTCGATTCATAACTAAGAACAAGGGTAGAACTTTTGGCATAAATGAGATGTTAGGGTGGCTCCATTGGTTGTATGATTTTACCTAGAATTTCATTTTCTTATGTCAAGTAGAGTAGGACAATTGTAGGTCATTTTGTGTGTTTCATTTATGCATCTTGATTGTGCTTCCTTGCTTACTTGTTTTCATTTATCGCTTGACTTTATGCATTTATAGTTAGTTTCATTTTTTATGTACTCTCTCTCTCTCTCTCTCTCTCTCTCTCTCTCTCTCTCTATATATATATATATATATATATATATATAATTAAATAAAGACTTTTTCCACATTTCATTTATATTTCCATATACTAGGGGGATCATATCCCCTTTTACTACTAATGGTTTTATCGTGAGATGTAGTAGGATTTTTTAGATTGATGAAGAGTGCATGTATTGAAGTTATATAGATTGCTAAGGTTCTCATGTGATTTATAGTGAGCACATGTCCCCATGTTGGAGCCAAATCTTAACCCCTCATATTTAGGGGTAACTAGATGGTATCTTTCTCCTATGATCATTAACAAAGATAGTAATTCCATAGATGAGATTCATGGTTCTACATAGATAGTTGACTAGAGATGCTTCCCACATTGTTCTCAACTCATTCACATTTGATGATTATGGTGCTCGACATACATACATGATGTACCTTTCTTCATTGCTTCATATTAAGTGTTAATGCATTATGTATTTGTCATGAAAGTAATGAATACTGATTTAGTTGGATAATGGATCATGATGGTCTAGCTTTGTTCCTTTGGCCTTGTTTCACCTTAGTTATCATCATCATCTCTTATATAAGTGTTGTCACTCTTGGGTAGTGTTGTACTACTATGGGGATTTGAGAGGGGTAGCATGTGTCCATATCCCAATCCATACATAACATTCTCCATCTTTCTCAATTTCCATTGTCCCTCTCACGTATTGGTTGTCATATGTCACACATATAGGTTCGTGCTCCATAATCCCATGATAATAAGGAGCTTGAATGTTCGAGGTTGATGTAGCTTAATAAATAAAAAAGAGAAAACGCAAGATGTAAAGATCAAAATGTAAATCAAATGAAAAGAAAATAAATGTAAAAAACCCAAGAAAATAAATCATGAGTAATGGCCCCTCGTTATGAGGCCATAAACCCTCATCCTATGCAATGAATGCATATACAAAAAGGACTAAGTAAAACAAAATTTAAAATCCAAAAAAGGTTAAATGAATAAATAAAATTGAAAAAGGGGGTTTGGAAAGACATATCGCTAAGAAAAAGGAAACTCAATGCATAAGTGCTCCCTCATTCCAAAGGTGCTCATGTGGATGGATATCTTACATAACCTCACATGACTATGCAATACAACTCATGAAGTCAAACCCCAAACCATACCATCTATCGTTACACATTCTCCTTGATAGGTTTCTTGGGAAATACTTCTCTTCTTGGGCACTCACACATGTAATAGGGGATAATGATGACCCTCTCATACCTAAAATTGGAAAATTGTATGAATTTTATGATTTATTGTGAATTTTGAAGATGATGCTTAATGTGATCTACCTAATGGAATTTACATTTGACATGAATCACTTTTTATGTTGCATAGGACTTGTGTACATGCCTATAGATTGATGGATACATTGGGTCACTTGAGACCCTCTTTGGATGATGTACTTTATATTGATATGACTTGGATTGAGCCTTGGTCCTTTGGAGGACGTTGAGGAGGCCACTTTCACACTTGGTGGAGGTCATCCCACATATTATGAGGTCGTTGGCGCTTTCTTTGATGACCTAACACCTTTTGGAGAGGATTTTGCACCTTTTGAGGAGGACGTTTCACTTGGAGGATGAAACATTGCACCCTTTGGAGGGAATATTTCACTTTGGAGCCCATACACATGTCTTTTCACACCATTTGAGTGAGTTGTCCACTCCTAGGATACCACACATGCCACATGTGTGACTTTTTTATTCTTTTATGGAGGACAATTTAGCTTTTGAGCATTTTTACTTCATTTTGGGAGCATTGTTGGGGATATTTTGACCCATCGACTCTTGTATCATGGATATTTTATCCATTATGACCTTATCTCTAGGTATCATGAAGAGATAAATGGGAAGGGTGCTAGATATATTATATAAATAGAGAATCACTTATCATTTGTGAATCCTTTCTAAAACTTGTGGAGAACATCACTTGTCTACTTCTTCCCTTTTATATTTTCGATGGATGGATAACTAGAGTGACATCTTGAGGATGATGTCTTGTGGATTTTTTTTTAAATTTCATGGATACTCTTGACTAGGGTTTTTAAGATGAATCAATTTCTTGTGTAAGTGGTCTCACTTGATCTATTAGATGTTGTTTATTAATGATTTTAAGTGTAGTTTTACTTCTCTAGTGGTGGTGGTGAACTCTCTTTGCATCTTTCATGAACAAGTACCTTATTCATAATCCTTAGAAGATTACTAGTGGAGTATCTTCCCTTTAACTATCTTGGAATTTGTAAGGAACTAGGTGGATTTGTTAAGGATTTTAGTGGAAAACCCTAAATATCACCCTAGTTCTACTTACACTTTCTCAAGGGCAAGGGTGATTTTAAGAAACCCCCTAAATTTATATGTATAATAAATGGGTGAATCCCCATGATACATAGGAAAAATTGAAGGCTATTTTATCAATAATATAACATGTATATATAATTTTTTGGTGAATCTTTTAGTCAATTATATAATCTTGTAAAATCTTGGCAATATTTCAATGAATTATAAAATCTTGTAAAATCTTGGCGAACCTTTCACTGAATTATAAAACTTTGTAAAGTCTTGGCGAATTTTCTAGTAAAGTATAAAACCATATATAATAATAGGAAAATGTATTCATTAAACTTTAATATACTCATTTTACATATTTGGAAAACGAAACATAATTTTTCCACCATATAGACAATGTTGCAAGCATAGGTTGTTTTTGTTAAGGTTCGCATTGTACACTCTTGCATATCCCTCTATCAATTTTGATGATATTTCACCACAAATTTCATTTGTGTTGATCTTGACCACCACTTATGTCAAGATATTAATATTTTCTCTACCACTTATATTATGGATTCTTTATTACTTATTCATTGATTATGAAAGGACCCTTCAAACAAGTTCATCATAGGATGTTCTTGAATATGATCACACATAATTTTATCCATCAATAACTCCAAAAGTATAAGAATATTGATAGATCACATTACATGCATGAATTCTTCTTTAATCATCCTTTTGTACCAAAAATGAACCCCTTTCCAAGGAAGAGAGGTCTCTTTTACCCCTTATATTTTTATTGTCTTATAAAAAAGTTAAGGGACACATAACTTTGTAATAAATGTTGGGCATAAAATAGGACTTAGAAAAAGAGATAGTCTTGGTTAGAATGTCATAATTAAGCATGAACATTAAGAGATGTAGATTAAGTAAGGGTTATTATGCCATCATGTATATCTATACCTGATAGTAGCATGATGCACAATCAAAGTTGTATCACCCATTTTAAGCCCATTAATTGTAGCACATGCAATGTTTGTCACTTGGATCCTACTACATAGCAACTCCCAAAATTGAGTTGCAGAAAAGTAATGAAAAAATAAATGATCTTGAATTATATAAAATGTATTTTTCCATGTGATACAAGAACCAATAAGCATACCTTGTTTTTAGTTACATGAAACTCTCCATAACATGTGCATTATTGGAAAAAACTATGTAATGATTTTTTTCAAGCCTTTTCTTCAACTTTGACTTCAAGGATGATAGTGCAATAAACATTCTCTCATCTTCCACTAGCTACATGTAATTCTCTTTTAGTCTTGGCATCAAAAGTATAATTTCATTAGAGGAATGTCAATCTCATGCTAATAGGTCTCCTATGATGAACGCATAGGAATCTAGTGCATAGACCATTTTTCTCTTCGCTTAGATAAGTAGAGATCATTTCCCTTTCTAAATAATCAATAAGTCTTTTCAAAAAGATATAAAATAAGCATAGTAGATCCTAAAAGGTGAAGATGCTCAATTCACACCACAAAGTGAAAGGAAATAAAAAAATATTTCCTTAAACAATCAAATTTATAAAGAAAATAATCATAATTATGGAAAACACATTAAGTTCCCACGGAATAATCAAAGCCATATATTAAGCCTAATACCATATGTTTTTCAAATAAACATGACAAAAAGATGAAAAAAGAGTTTTTTAGCTCAACAAAGGTCTTTAACTTTAACCCAAACCATTGAATCCATGGAAATCAAATGAAACCAATAATGCCACAACAAAGGGTTCAGTCAAACATCAAATGAGAACTAGAAGCATTCAAGTGACTAACACAGTTTTTAACCAAAATAAACCCAAATTTTCAAACTTGGAAAAATGCTCCAAAATGAAACAAACAAACAAACCATTAAAATTTACCAAGATATTAGAGCTAGACATCAAAGAAATTTCATCTACTTGAATGAGCCCATTCTTGCTTAACGAAAGTTTTGTTAAGTTAGCTATTTACCCTTTAATACTAGGACACTATCTATGTGAAGAGATAGGTCCCAACTTCATCAAATTCCCGATTCATTTCCTATCACATACAAGAAATAGACAATGTAATAGTTAAATATCAAAAAAAAAATCTTAAAACAACTTACATCAAGAAAATGTGGCTCCAATGTTACAATGAAAAATATAAAATCTAGAACCTATTTTTACCTAAGATGCAACCTCAAATTGGCATATGCATATAATAATCTTTCTATGATAAAGAATTTACGACCTACTCCAAAAATAGAGGAACAACGAATCACATGAATCACATCATTTGTTTTATTCCATTCATTATTTCTTTCACCACCAATGGAACATGTATACACAAATAAGTGTCCATTGGGACCTCATATATATTGGATTAGATAAAATCTTGCAGTGTATCAATTTCTCAGTTATCATCTTGGTCCTCATTTTCTTCATTTTCAATAGGATCTTCTCCAGATGGACTATGATTATGAGCCTCCAAAGAATTATGTTCCATATCAAGTTCATTTGAAAAATTTGTTATATTGTTTTCTTCCCTTCTATCACAATCTGATCACCAAAGAACTAGTGCTCTTTCATATGGAAAATTGGTAATGTCATACTTTGTTACATATAATCTTAAACATATATCCATATGTTTATCAATATTGTTCCTCATCTTTGATTTCAAAAATGACAATGCACTAAACATTCTCTCATCCTCCATTGATCCCAAAATCATGGTTTGTCACAAATCCACTAATTTGAAATATTGTGATATGTTTTCTTGTAATTATTGGATAACACCTAAAATAGTCCATAATCTTGTTATTGCACCATATTCTAGAGGATTCTCTAAAACACAGAATTGCTTCCACATTGTTTCAACGAAGTGTGTGGCTTGTTGAAACAATTTTGATGAATCTAAAATACCTTCAACCTGTTCTCCATGTATCGAGACCTTCTTGCAAAAGAGGTGCACTAAAGTATCTAATTTTTCCACAAAGTTGTGTTTTAAAGTAGTTTGACATTTTTTGTTGTTCCAATATTGAGGGTACACCAAAGATATGGCCTCCGACAATTCATCTCGAGGAAATGGTTCTCTTATCTCTGTTGCTAGTGACTTTTCAATTTCTATCAAGTTGCATCTCACTGAAATGACAACATTGTCAAATAGGTCTCTTGACACAGGGCACTCTTTGGTGATTCATCCTGTCTTGCCAATATAATGAAAAGGAACCATATGTGCATGCATTGCCATACATAGTATCCCTTTTTCATCAAACTTAAAAAAAAAAATCATTATTTTCTATATCAATGATCATAGTCCAATTTGTAAACTGTGGACTTGCAAAAGACTCTAGCATTGTATACAAATTATCCAATGAAAGGCATGCAAATTTTATTGCATTTGTGTATTTTGCAATATAGATTGTGCGACTTTGAGACATTTTCACGAGGACATCCATTTCATCTAGAATAGGAAAAAATCCAACCAATGTTAATAATGTATCTATGTTAGTTATTCAAAAGAGAAGATCTTGAGCTCTATCTACAATGAAACGATGTTCATACATCACCCCTACCAAGGACTGGTACTCACTAATTAATCTTTGAGATGGTCCATTCAATGAGATCCATCATGTATCAACATATTTTAATATCTTGTTTCCATTTGTAACACCGTAAAAAAAAAAATTGAAACTCTTAAAATCATTTGGGACTACGAAAAAAGTATGCATAAGACTATCGTACAAGATCTTCAACTTTTTAAACCGATGGAAACATGTTTACTATTTTAAATGCAAGATTCATCATATGAGACATACAATGAATACTCAACATATACAATGAAGGTGATAGTTGTAGTCTAACACAAAGGCCATTCATTTATCCTTGCATTACTGATGCTCCATCTTCTCCAAAACATACCATATTTTTTGTGATCATTAAATGATCCATACCACCAATTTCCTTCAAAATATTAATAACAAGTTCATAAATATTTTAAACTATAGAATTCTCCCTCATTTCATGAATCCCAAGTAGATAGGAATGTCTAATATGGTCATTAACCATATAAATACTCATGCAGATCCATGAATTATTATCAATAGCTATAACCTCATCCAAATATAATGAAAAAAACCTAGAATTTGCAATCTTCTCTTTCATATCATCCCTTTCTACTTGAGCTATATATTTTGTCCATTCCCAACCACTCATTAAATACTAATGAGAAGATGGAAAGTTTGACACTTGAAGAAAAGATAGATATTTCATGTAATCTGGATAATTTTTCATAGGATAAACTTTAGATAAGATATGAAATACAGTGCTTAATTGACTTATCTTGGATAATAAAAAAATTACACCGTCTTTCCGAATAGAGATGTGATGGTTCCTCCACTTGCCTTGATTTTTTCCTTCCTTATTAAATATTTATTATATTCATCTTTATATTTGACATGTCTACATTCCTTAGAAGATTTCCATCTGACAAAAGATTTATCCTTGCCATCTACAATTTTCTTTTCATACACATTTCCTGCATGCTTCTCTATTGTATTTAACTTCATCTAAAATATCATTGGCGTGCCAAGTTTACAACTACATATATTGCATCTAACTTGTGGTTTCTCTTTCTCATTTTTTCGAGGTATTGGTTCAATAAATGAAAATTTTGAGACCCAATGTGGTTGGAATTATCTCCCTATGTCCCATTGGAATTTTTTTATTTTCCATGAATTGATTGTATTCTCTTCCGATGAAATATTTTTGACATTTTTACTGCCAATTTCTGTTGAAAATCCATTTATCTCACTTTGATGATTAGAGGAACCTATTCCCTCATGTATTATTTGGATATTAGATGCATTCTCACAAGAGTTGACATCTCTTTCAGTGATAATTTGCTCAAAAGAGATCGAAGCATGAAGAGAACGTGGATCCTTGGATTGAGGTCTTTGAAAGTATGATGATAGATAATTTTGTCTTGATTTTTTCTTCCCATGATCGATGTTTGACATATCAATAAATATTCCACAATTGAAATTTAAAATCGATGTAGAAACCAAAAGTGAAAATAGCATGAGAAATAATATAAAATTAGTAAAATTCCTACTAAGTATATAATATTTGTATGTATTTATAGTAACAAAGAAAACACAAACATAATTGCACCATGATTTTCTTAAAATAGATATTAAGATCGTGGTATTATATATGTAAATTTTCTAACTATTACAAGTAACATCACAAATATGATTGGGGAACTAAACATTAAGTTGCACAATTGTTTGGAATCACAGTTTTGGGCATATTTTATATTGTTTAGGAGTGAAGTATAGTCAATGCAAGACAAAATCTTTTATGTCTTGGTCCAAGAAGTATGTAATGAGAATACTTCATTATTGTTTAGGAGTGAACTATGGTAGATAGAAGACAATGTCAAATATTTCTCAAGCGAAGGATGCAATAGAAATATGCCATATGAACATAAGAGACATATAATACCCAAGGTAAGGACAATGGAGCAACAAATAGTGAAGAAGAAAAGAAATAAGTGACATGGAAGAGTTGCTTCAACAAGCAAAACCAGAGCCCCGGATGGGGTGTCACACGGGGCATCGTGGCAGGGAATGGAGGCGGGTACAGCAGGCCGTGGAACGGAGACACATGCCGGGCATGTGCAACAGGTCGCCACCCCACCTGCTATTTAACTGTATTAACGCAGACATGAAGC
>ML786973.1:209658-242772 GCA_009831015.1 Picea engelmannii
GGTCAGCGGGTCGGCTGGACTGGTTTCCTCCGAGAGGAGGCAGTCCAGTAATTTCGACCCGGCTGTAAACCAGACTGCTGACTATGCTAGTTCCTTTTTGTTTCTTGAAGCTTAATATAATTACTGTATTTACAAAAAAAAACAAGCAAAACCAGAGACTTAAGTTCAAATCCTACTTGTGACATGTTGTCCCTTCGTGAGATGATTGGGGTTGGAAAGGCTCCAACAATCTCACTCTCACTTAAGTACTTGAGAGTGGAGTGAGATGTTTCCAAACATTTAAAATCCCAAGGGGTTATCTCAACTATTTGTTGCCATTGTTGTTGGGCATTTCCCTGTGAGGTTTTTCTTGAAAAAAATGCATTAGGGATTAATTTGAAGTAATCATATTAATTGTATGTAAATTTAGGCCTAAATTTGTGAAATCGTGCCTTAAATTTGATTACGTAAAGGCAAATAAGACTTTCAAATCCATCAAAATAACTCTAACAAGGTCCAAAGGGAATATTTATCATATGAAACAAATTTAAATAATACCTTTAATGTGATTAAATGGATTCAAAATGGACTAAATATACTTAATAGAACTTGATTATCCATAAACCATAAGATTAGGGATTTAGGTTTATATAACCCATTTATTATTAAATAAGTGTTATAAACCAAATGGTATATCATATGATCACTAAAGGCACCTAAACATACCAATGAGGATTAATAACAATAAGCAACTGGGTTGAGAGAAAAGAGACAGTATGCATTGATACCTTCTTCCAAAACTGAAGCCACAATAAAGAAACTCACTAGAGTTGATACTAGAATTATAGGAGTCATCTAAACTGTTGAAGTTCTAGGTGCACAATAAACAATATTTTATTGAAGTTTCCCACACCTACAGGGTTCACCATTTGAACAGATCGGTTTCTTAGGAAGTTGAATTTCTCACTAGAGTTTCTTGCCATTGCAAGGTTCATAATTGAGTAAGGGTTTCTCAAGAAGTGATAAAATATACATCTATCTAGGTAAGTTTATTTAGAAAACAACAAAACTCACACAAAATCTATCCAAAATGGGGGTGGGGTTCAACAAAAGCAAACCCCATAGAGGCTTCAAGGTTCTATAACAATCTAGAAGTGGTAGAAATATTCCAACAATATAATTGGATAGATTATTTCAACAAATTGTGTGAGTACGATGACAATATAGCTATGGAATTTTCCATAAAATTCCACCACATTAGAGATCAAGAATAATCCACTTCAATGAAGGGGTTGTATATTTAGGTGAATGAACCTGTGATAATTAGAGTGTCAAGGTTACCAATAGGGATACCCTATAACAATGAGGACAACATGCCAACTATGGATGCTAAGAAGTTATTCCTCCTTATCTAGTATGATGAAGTGGAAGAAAACAAGAATGGGGTAAAAAGGGACAGTCTACCTAAACCATGGGATGAGGTATCATAACACCTCCTGAAATACATCACTTATGAAGGTAGATTAAGTATGGTATATTCATACCGCTTTATATTTCACATTCTTACCATCATATTTCTCATATTCTTATCATGACCATCTTATCTCCTCAATAAGAATTACAAATGCCACTAAATCATATATTTTGAATCAAGAAAAATCTAATCCTTTTCTATGAAATTTGTGAAAAACCTTGACCCCTTTGCAAACAAACATTAGTAGCATTCATGGGAATAAGTGTGAATCACAAAGATCCTATTAGAACTATTATCCAAAATTTAGACTCGTCTTAGATCTCTACTTAGTGTCATTAACAAACTAGGCATGCATGAAGACATATTAGCACATGTGGTTGCAAAAGAAGGCCAAATTCATCTTGTAGAAGAATATGTATATGATGTTCTAGAACAAGGATTTGATTGTGTTTCTTTTTTTAGTCGATTATTGTTAATATAAGATGACATTATATATTTATTGGACTTGTTTTGTTCCTCGAGCAGTAATGTTGGTCATGAGGATGTGCTATAGAACCTTATAGGTTACTACAAATCCCTTTAAGACACCAAAAAACCCAACAATAGGGTGAAAAACATAACATTCATAAAGTGATGAAGATGTTAAGCTATAGTACCATGAAAATGACTATTTTCCAATATTACTAGAGAATGTGGTTTTATCTCTTTTTAGAATGTTCATGGAATGATTGACAAGTGGAAAATATACGAAACAAACATGCTCCTAGATTCTAGCATCAATTATCATCTTGTTTTCCTAAAACTAGAGAAAAGACAAAGATTGTGAAATCAACCAAAGAATATTTGATTTTCAAATAGGTTCAATTTAATCATTCTCTTGTTATATTGTCATCATTTGTTGGACTAGATTCTATACTTATGTAATGGTTTCTTTCATATCTTTAGTCTATATATGCTATTGTCATTTTTATCCAATGGGATAATTAGTGTTGTAATAGAGAAATTCTTCGTATTTTTTTGGGACAACAACTATGTTCTAATAAAAACAATTTCACTTCCTTTCATTTTGGTGTATTCTTTATAAGTATGTGATTAATTTAATATGTGTATCTAGTGTGTTGTAGTTAGTCTTAAGGGATCTATCATATGTACTACGTTGAGGAAAGGCCCACTCAAACATACTAGCAACACAATTTAATCATAGATGTAGTCTGCGTGTATGTGTTTCTCACATGTTTCTAGAATTTATTCTATTTAATCATAAGATTCAATTGGAGTTTATTATGGTTTGACTCTCTCTCTCTCTCTCTCTCTCTCTCTCTCTCTCTGGAAAAAAAATGTAACTCTTTCTTTCTCTTTGTCATGAAGTTTCTTTGGTGCATAGCTCTACTCTTTCATTATCTTTTTGACATGCAATAGCTACCGAAAATAATCTAGGGAAATGATCAATGCCCTTTCATTCTCCATCTTGGTTAACCCCTCCAAAAAATACCTCTCCCATGGAAAATGATTTTCATGCTTTGCAGTGCCCCCACTCTACCAAGATCTTATTCTCAAACCCTAACACACAACATTCCCCTCTAGATATTTTCATCAAACTGGAAAACCTTACTAAACATGATCCAAATATTTTTTTGATGACACATCTAGCATCTCCCACTTATCCCATGCTCTTTACTTAGAATTTCCATATTAAATATCATCTCACTAAACTCATCATGGAAAACAATAACCAAAAGAATATGGTCTCTACAACCCTTGTCAAATCATTGGATTTTCTAGCAACTCCCAACCCATATCCATAATGTCTCGGTTGGGTGAATGAGAGTAGTCAAACCATCTTTGTGACCTAGAAATGTAATATCACCTTAACCATTGGTCCTCATTTTTTAGACACTACTATGTGATATTATTCTATTAGATTGCATCAACTTATTGTGATATGTGATACTTCTCACACCAACACACACACACTCACTAAGAATGGTAAACACTTCCATTTCCAATAATAAATTGCTTCCTATCTAGAAAATACATCTATCAATGATGCACTTCAATCCTCCTTTTATAAATGTTTACATATATGCATTATCTAAGAAGATAAGCCTGATTAAACCTCTTCACCCCCCACGTCACTAGAATTTGTCCTATCTGAATATTAGGATGTTTTTATTGAACCAACCACTTTACCACCTCGATGACATATCGAGCATACCATGGACCTTTTGCTTGGTGCCGCTCTTCTGAATACCCAACCCTATCATGTTACCCCTACAAAGACAACTACAATTGACAAAAAAATCCAAATACAATTTCAAGGAGGAAAATGTTTCCCTAGCCCCTCACCTTATGACTCATTTGCATTTATTATCCTTAATAAAGAAACCCATGAATGGTAGAAAGTCACTAACTATATATTTCTCATGTGTATAACACTTGGCATACATAGCAGGCCCAATGAGATGTTGTGTATGCCAAGTGGCATACACAAAAACCCATTAGGAATGCTTTGTATGTCAATTGGCATACATAATAACCCAATGTGAGGAGAAACAATAATATTCTTCATGAAAATAGTGTAATGTGGGTGATTAAATTAATACACAAGCTTGTCTAGAAGAGTAGTCATGGGTAATAACATTGACCTTATAGAGGAATAAGGTTTTAAGTTTGGATTTTACATGAGGCTATGGATTCCTTTCTCTGATTGGAACTATGGTTCCATGAAATAATGTCTATTTTAGATTTGGAGCCACAACCAATGTAGAGACATGCATGCTCGATTTGGAAGTAGGAGATATTTTTGAATTTGTTTCCAATGAATCACTAAACATACTGAGGGAAATTTATGCTTTCCTAGTGCAATGTAATCCTAGAAAAGCGCCCTTGTGTATGTTGTTGTGTATGCCAAGTGGAATACACAATAGGACCAATGGGATGTTGGGTTGTTGTGCAATGGGATGTTGTGTATGCCAAGTGGCTTACACAACATGCCCAATGGGATCATGGGTTGTTGTGTATTCCAAGTGGAATACATAGCAACACAATGGGTTGTTGTGTATGCTAAGTGGCATTCACAATAATCCCAAGGGGCATACTGTGTATGCCACTTGGCATACAAAACATCCCATTGGGCTCGTTGTTTATGCCACTTGGCATACACAACATCCCATTGGGCATGTTCTGTATGCCACTTGGCATACAAATCAACCCATTGCAAATCATCCCAACATCCCATTGGGCATGTTGTGTATGCCACTTGGAATACACAACAACCCATTGGTCCTATTGTGTATGCCACTTGGCATAGAAAACAACCCATTGGTCCTGCTATGTATTCCACTTGGCATACACAACAACACAATGGGATTTTCTGTATGCCAAGTAGCATACAAAGAAACCCATTGGGCTTGCTGTGTTTTTCACTTGGCATACACAACAGGGCCAATGGAATGCTATGTGTGCCAAAATTAATGCCAAAATCAACATCCAAAGCTTCAAGATTAGTATTTTATGCCAATTTCAATTCAAATCTTGATTTGGACATAGTTCGTAATATTGAAAGTTTTCATTCAATCATTTAGAGCCTGAAATATGTTAAACCATTAATAAAGGATATGATCAAAATAGGGGTGGGCTTCTATTTGAACATTGATTGTGTTTGACACCCAAACTAGATATTGAATCCAGAATGTTGACCCATTACACTAAGAATTGAAACCATAATAGATTCAAATGATATTCCCCTTTTAGAAGACCTTAATTTTTATTCTAACATCATATTTTTTTATGTTCTTCTAATGGGTGACATGCATGACTTTGTATGTACTTCCTAAGAGAAATAATCCAAAATATAAAGAAAAGAAAAATAAATTCATGGAAAAGATTCCATCAACAGAAATAAATCTCAAAGATCCAAAGAGGACCAATTTAATCAAACCCTTCCAATTACATAGGACTATCTATGTACCCTTAATAAGGTGACATTTTTAAATCTTTTAGAGAAGAGAGGTATCCCCCTCTACCCATGCTAATTGATCCAACTTATGAGGAGAAAAAGGATACTAATGTGTACTCCAACATTTGAAGGTCACACCTGCATAATGTGGCTACAAGGCCTATTGTCTTGCCATGTGAAGAGATGATTAAATGGATTAATGATCTTGTTAATTTGGGAAATACAAAGCTTATAATGATCAAGGTAGGTGCATTACATCTTTCTAGCTCGTAAATTTGGAGATGTAGTATACATTTTTAAAGACAGAAGTATCTATAACCATAGATTGGCTGGAAGAGTTTGACAGGTCAACTATTTATCAAAACATAATGAGTAAATGGTGGATCAAAGGTAAACAATTTAAGTGTCAAAGTACTGGAATTTATCCCTTTGTTAACCTAAGACAAATTACATTTTCGTTGTTTCCCTATTGAGCAATTTATTTAGAGAAGGATGCGACCCACTTCAAGGAAGTTTAAGTGCTTCTTATGTACATAGCAGACCAAATGGGATTTTGTGTATGCCACTTGGCATACACAACAACCCAATGGGTATGTTGTGTATGCCACTTGGCATACAAAACAACCCATTTGTCCTCCTGTGTATGCCAAGTGGCATACATAGCAGGACAAATGGGTTTTTGTGTATGCCAAGTGGCATACAAAACATGCCAATACGCCTGCATTGTATTCCACTTGGCATACACAACAGGCCCAATGGGATGCTATGTGTGCCAAAATTAATGCCAAAATCAACATCCAAAGCTTTAAGATTAGTTTTTTATCCCTATTTCAATCTAAATCTTGATTTGGACATAGTTCGTGACACTAAAAGTTTTCATTCAATCATTTATAAGAGCCTGAAATATGTTAAACCATTAATAAAGGATATGATCAAAATAGGGGTGGGCTTCTATTTGAACTTTGATTGTGTTTGACACCCAAACTAGATCTTGAAGCCATAATGTTGACCCATTACACTAAGAATTGAAACCATAATAGATTCAAATGATATTCCCCTTTTAGAAGACCTTATTTTTTATGTTCTTCTAATGGGTGACATGCATGACTTTGTATGTACCTCCTAAGAGAAATAATCCAAATCTAAAGAAAATAAAAATAAATTCATGGAAGAGATTCCATCAACAGAAATAAATCTAAAAGATCCAAAGAGGACCAATTTAATCAAACCCTTCCAATTACATAGGATTGTCTATGTACCCTTAATAAGGTGACCTTTTTCAATATTTTAGAGAAGAGAGGTATCCCCCTCTACCCATAATAATTGATCCAACTGATGAGGATAAAAAGGATACTAATGTGTACTCCAACATTCCAAGGTCACACCTGCATAATGTGGCTACAAGACCTATTGTCTTTCCATGTGAAGAGATGATTAAATGGATCAATGATCATGTCAATTTGGAAAAAAAAAGTTTTCAATAATTAGGGTAGGTGCATTGCATCTTTCCATCCTGGAAATTTGGAGATTTATTATACATTTTCAAAGCTAGAAGTATCTATGACCGTGGATTGGATGGAAGAGTTTGACAGGTCAAATATTTATCAAAAAGTAATGAATAAATGGTGGATCAAAGGTAAACAATTTAAGTCTCCAAGTACTGGAATTTATCCCTTTGTTAACCTAAGACAAATTACATTTGTCTTGTGTCCCTACTGATCAATTTATTTAGAGAAGGATGCAACCCACTTCAAGGAAGGTTGATTGCTTCTTATGTACACAAAAGGCCCAATGGGATTTTGTGTATGCCAAATGGCATACATATCAGCCCCATTGGGCCTGTTATGTATGCCATTTGACATACACAACATGCCCACTGGGATTCTATGTGTGCCAAAATTAATTCTAAAATCAACATCCAAAGCTTCAAGATTAGTTTTTTATGCCAATTTCAATTCAGATCTTGATGTAGACATAGTTCGTAACATTGAAAGTTTGCATTCAATCATTTAGAGCCTGAAATATGTTAAACCATTAATAAAGGATATGATCGAAATAGGGGTGGGATTCTGTTTGAACTTTGATTGTGTTTGACACCCAAACTAGATCTTGAATCCAAAATGTTGACCCATTATGCTAAGAATTGAAACCATAATAGATTCAAATGATAATTCCCTTTTAGAAGACCTTATTTTTTATTCTAACATTGTTATTTTTTATGTTCTTCTAATGGGTGACATGCATGACTTTGTATGTACCTCCTAAGAGAAATAATCCAAAATCTAAAGAAAAGAAAAAGAAATTCATGGAAGATATTCCATCAATAGAAATAAATCCCAAAGAGGACAAATTTAATCAAACCTTTTCAATTACATAGGACTATCTATGTACCCTTAATAAGGTGACCTTTTTCAATATTTTAGAGAAGAGAAGTATCCCCCTCTACCCATACTAATTGATCCAACTGATGAGGATAAAAAGGATACTAATACCTACATAATGTGGCTACAAGACCTATTGTCTTGCCATGTGAATAGATGATTAAATGGATTAATGATCATGTTAATTTGGAAAATAAAAAGTTGCCAATGATTAGGGTAGGTGCATTACATCTTTCCAGCTTGGAAATTTGGAGATCTATTATACATTTTCAAAGCCAGAAGTATTTATGACCATATATTGGCTAGAAGAGTTTGACAGGTCAAATACTTATCAAAAAGTAATGAGTAAATGGTGGATCAAATGTAAACAATTTAAGTCTCAAAGTACTTGAATTTATCCCTTTGTTAACCTAAGACAACTTAAATTTGTGTTGTGTACCTATTGAGCAATTTATTTAGAGAAGGATGCGACCCACTTCAAGGAAGGTTGAGTGCTTCTTATGTACACTATTGTAAATAAGAGATCAAAATTCAATTGTGTTGTTATTCTTTCTCACACTATGATGCAAGAATGGCCCGAGTTAGATTTCAATATCCTATATCCTATTTCTCATCCTCAATTGTTCATGTATTCATACCTTTTGGAAATCATATGTGTTAATAACCCTTTCCTAGGGATAGGATGGGCTTGGAGCATATAAACAATGCCAATATAAGTAAACTTCGAAGATCTATGGGAACACAAATAAATGAAATAGTATGTCAGAATTTGTGACTACTTCTTCTTCACCCTGTTATATGAATTGATATTTTGCAAACCAACACCAAGATTATCTAAGGAAGTCATGCAAGTTATAAGAATGATAGGATATTGGTATGTGAATGAATAAATCACCTACCTTAGGATCCATGAAGCAACTAAGGCTCCTCATTTATTGCCTAGATTTGTGCCACATAGGTTGGTTCTTAGAGAGGCAACTTATCATACCATTATTCATGGTTTCAATGCTTTTTTAATAAGGGATCAAAATACATTGTTTCCAACTTATCCATTGTATATAGGATTGTATGGGATAAAAAAATTTACCTTTGAAAAATCAGAAGCCAAAGAAACTCTTGAGTATAATTTTGTAGATGAAAGGTTTAGAAGGCATGAACTTGAAAAATTGGTATCCTCCCATGTAGCTCATATAAACATTTATTAGCCATATAATCGCCAATAATGGGAGGAGGAAGAGGTGAATAAAAGAGCACAATATTTTAACGAGGTGTGAAATTGAGGAAACAAAGTGGAGGAAATTGAGAGGTAGAGGTTGTTACAATAACCATATCAAATGATGAAGATAATTGTCTATGTTGAAAGAGGGTACAACTAGATGGAAAAAACACGATTAAAACACCTTAATGTGCACAAAATAGTGAATTTGTAACCCTAAACAAAAATTTCCTAAAAATAGAAATTAAACTGAACCTAAAGGATGATCGAAACAAAAAAAAGAGAAAGTCCACCAACCTTTGAAGTAACATACTAATGCCTAAAACTAGTCTTCGATATCAATGCTAAAAAAATCTAAGCATAGAAGACAACTTGGAGTTCTGATAAAAGGAAACTCCAAGAAAACAAAAACTTGTTAAGTATTGAGCAAGGTCTAAACTATTTATTGAGCGAAATTGCTCAAAATTTTCAAAATCAAGCAACAACTCATATTTTCATGTAAAATAAGTCAAAGACTTGAAAAACAAACTACATGTAGCATGTTCAAATTTGAAAAGCAACGATTTAGATTTCCGATCAAAATAAAACCAAGACATGAAACGATTTTAAGTATCATCTTATGTTGTGTTTGAAGTGGTCCCAATGGGGTTTTGTTTCCAACATGTCTGAGGTCACATGGTCGAACCGAAGATAAGACAAGGATTGCATGTATAACCAATGAAATGCAAGCATCACAATAAAAACTGAAATCAAGGATAGTAATCCCATGCATGCAATGAACCTCTCTTGTGGACTATTAAATTACCATACCATATGATACAATGTTCTAAAAAGTTTTAAAATCTAGTAGCTTATAGTCTTAGGAAAAGGTCCAAAACAAATAAATATTAATAAGTCTCATATTCTTAAAGACTAATTCTCAAAAGTTGAAAAGTAGATAGTAGCTCAGATTTTCTAACAAAGGAATTTGTCCAAGATGTGAAGAAAATAAAAGAATTTCGAGCTTGAATTTATTTTGGGATGCCCCACTTAGAGAGGCATTGTTACCTGATATCTTGTGACTAATTTGAAGAGCACAATAGAGCTTGAGCATCTCTAGGTAACAGGAAATGAAAACTTAGGAGTCATGAATAGCTCATAATTGTCCTTCAAATTTTCGTAAGAATCTAACAGTTGCAAAAATGTGTATGCCTCTGGCCCTCTACAGTCTTGATCAAGGATTTGATGAAAGTTGAGTAATGAGTGCAGAATTATATTTGAGATCATGCATTGTTGTACCATTTCCAATCCTCTTTCCCATAATTTATAAAGCCTCAGCGGTTGTTCCCATAAAACATATAAGGAAATACATGGCCCATGGATTATGAGACAAAATTGAAAATGTAGGGGAACCCAAAATCGATGGGCATTGAGAGAAATTGTTCCCTCTAGAAAAGCTATGAAATATATGGGAGAAATCGGTGCCAAAAATATTCATTCATGCCATGTATTGTGGGACAAAATTGGAAATACAGGGGAACCCAAAATCGATGGGCATAGCATGAAATTGTTCCCTCTAGAAAAGCTATGAAATATGTGGGAGAAATTGGTGCCGAAAAGATTAATTCATGGGGATGTTGGTGAATTGGTTGCCATAGAGCCCTAATTTGAGGATATGCAGGAGAAATAAATCCAAACATGCTTAGGTTTAGAAAATATGGGCGATGCATTCACCAAAAGTCTAGATTCTAAAAAAATCAGGGCGAATTGTTAATTTGTTCATGAAATCAAGAGGGTGAACTCTCTTGCCACTGATTTTCTTACTATTTTTTAGGGGATGAATTAGCTGCCATATCTATATTTTATTTAATATATGGGCTAAAGATTCTAATTTTTTTAATAACTGGGTCAATGAAAAACCACCCCTTCAAAAATTGGAACCCCGAAATTTCGCCCATGGGAGAAATTTTTCACCTAAAATCATCTATGCTCAAGGGAGTCCTTATTTGACCCCATGTGCCCCAAAAAATATAGTAGGCACTAGTATTCTTCCATATAGTCAATTTTAGATCCAAATTTCACCTTTTTTTATTTATGTTTTAGAGTAAATATAGGGTTTTATAATAGCTAAAATCATTTTATTGTCATAAATTACCTTGCTGATTTATATTACAGCCATATTAGGGCTAGATGTCTTGGTATTTTTGGATATTACATGCTCTTTAATTTTTAGATTTAGCTAGTTGTATAAACCCTTGTTTTATCCCTAATTTCTACTTGTTTAATACTTACTCAAAGGGATAAAGTTGATTGTTGTTGTAACTGGTTTATTTTTTTAATTCTCATATTTTATATAAGTTTTATAATAACCACTAGTAAGTTTTATATTTTTAGTGGTTGCGGATCATTTTGTTTTGGATAATAACTTGATAAACCCCCTAAATCAGCCTTAAAGTAAATAAAATCCAAATCTAGAATTTACCTTGAGTAACCACCTAATCCATAATTTTCTTGATATATTTAATTGGTGGTAAATTGGGTAGCTACATAGGATATCGTATACTTGATTATGTCTTGCCTTAGGAAACCTAGAGTTTACTAGGGAAACCTCGTGTTGGATCCATTCTTCACTAAAACAAGGGAAGTTGTTGTCTAAGTGGTAGTGGAAACACTTCTAACGTTCCACTCATTTTGTACCTTGTGAATTATTTTCATTTGGGTGCAAGATTGTGTGATAACAGTCCTAACATTCAAGTAAATTACGGATTTGTTTTTTAAGGTCCTAATGTTCAAGTTGAATCAAATTACATATTTGTTTTTTCATTTCTAGCTTTCTCAATACTTTTCATGCTAACAACTAGATTCTTTTTGACTACTAGAAATTAATATCACCAATTGCATGAACAAAATACTTATTTTTTGAGTCTCAATTAAATGTGAGGACTTTTTTCTTTACAACTCTCCCTTGTTTATAATAATTCCACCTTGTGATCTGCAAAAACAAGGGGACCATTGACCAAATATCAACTTCTTAGTTGCCCTCTCTCAGCCCTACCTTCTCCTTCATGTTAGACAAATTGACCTTATATGTAAATATTATGATGTCTGGAAGGAAATTTGTCTGTCATATCCATAGTTTGAACCCATAACCACAACATTACAACAACTAGTTATTCTCAATCAGGTATCATTTTTTATCACACTAGTTTACAAACTGATTTAATTGTATGTGTTAGTTGGTGTTGCTCACAAGCTTGTTCTGAAATATCTTTATTCCTCACATGAAGGATAATTTGGAGTGCACAAGACTCTTTGACATGTTTAGAGGTTTTAATATTGGTTGATCATGTAGAAGGGTGTTCATGATTACAACCTTGGTGTTATACATGCAACCAACCCCATCCTTCCAATTAGAATATCAGTTTGTATTATCCTCTTGCATTCTCAACCATGGAAATCCATTTCTATAGATTTTTTTAGTAGCTTGCCCATGACCCAATGTGTACATGATTATAATTTTCTAGTAATGTGTTTTTTTTCTTAAATGAAAAAAAATATTTGTATTCAATGTAGTAAAAGAATAAATAACCATAAATTTGTATATCTATTATTAAAATACATATAAACATGTGGTCAAATGTTATTGACCACCATATTCAACCAAGACCCCTAATTCCTTGGCCATTTTTAGCAACTACGGAAAACATTTAACTATCAATTATGATTCTTCACTAATTTTCATCTTAAGATCAATGGTCATATTAAACTGAGCACTGATGCGATCAAGTTATCCACAGACGTAGTGATCTGAAAATCCTTAGACACCATTGATTGCTTCACATATATACATGAAGTATCTAACTTGATCCAAAATAATTTACTGTTCGTATTGGGGTGGTTTGCAGAATTATGATGATGTGCTTTTTACCCAAAAACTCATAAATTGAATATTAGCTTGCTTCATGATAGTGATATGACACAATAGAAAATAAATGAACTCAAATTACATACTTTTGTTTCAACTTTAAGTTCCTTTCAAACCAAAGAAAATTGCCTTCTCCATCTCAAATACTAAAAAATTACATGTAAAATAGCTAACATATTCCAATTTATGGATGCTCTTAATTTCCGTCACTCAAAAAAAGAAAATAACTTCACCATTGAAATCCTTGCGGATTTCTGAGAATTTTGACTATAAAATCAAAAAAATTCCAAACTAGCTCAATTTCACACTCTCTGGCACACAAAACAATGCATTAAATGCCCATTAATGACAAATTGAGAAAATGGTTTTAAAAATTACCTAAAATCACAAAAAATACCTAAAATCCATGATCCTTGTGAAAAATCATGAAAAATGAGTATAAACATGCCTAGGTGTTGTCAATATACCTCATGGCACACTTTACGAGACAACATTAAACTTATATTGTACTTGCATGTACTTAAATGCATCTGTACTACCTCGAGATTCATGCCCTGTCTCAAAATCTATTTTCCTCGATATCTATGCATTCTTAGGATCTATGCATAGGGATGTGTGCAAACCTCGTACTTCGTGCCAATATATAGGCTTGGTCCTAAAACCGTACCCACACTTAATGGCAACTTAATAGTAAAAATAATGGGAATCTTGTTAAATATGGGTTTGTTGGCCCAATGGTCGGGCCTCCAAATTATATCTTGGAGGTTACGGGTTTGATCAGCTTCCATGGAATATTCATTGGTTTTGTTAGTTAATATATGGTTCCATATACTATATATAGTATATGGTTTAAAACCATATATACGTTGGTATATTTAAGCTGGCCCCCGCACGGATATAGATATGGGTTATATGATACAACATAAAACCATAAACTAGGGGTTGAGGTCTAGGCTCTTGACTCCTTTTAAACCCCAAACGATACATTACATAAACTTAAATATAATGTCTACCACATGTATGTTAAGTCACTTGCTATAGTGCATTGCTAGTGGTGGGTATGTTAAGTCTTGGACGGTTATGGAGGTCGCAGGTTTGATCCTTGTCGACTCCATAAATTTTACATGAACTATACCAATATTGGCCAATGGGAGGTTTCCATGTGGTGGCCTCTCATTGGCTCATACATGCCACATGTCAATGTATAACTAGACCACTTGAAGGTACGACTGCCTAGTCAGCTGCTGACGAACTTTGCCACGTAACTTACCCATTAATCATATGTCACGTCATCTATTGTATGAACATGTGCCACATGTCACCCTTGTAGTGGTGACACATGTCACCTCATTTTTCCCTTTGACCTTTGACTTTTACATGTTTGACCCAAACTTTGACCGCTTATAAGTTTTGCATACGAACTTCGTTTGACTTGTCGTTTGCACTATTTGGAAAGTTGACGATGATCTATACACAATGATGTCATTTTTGGGATGATTTGAGATAGTTTAATTTTGAGCATTTATGGATCCCCTGGGACCTTTGTGAGCATTCCATATCCTCATGGACCTCTGTGAGCATTCTATAGATCCTCCTGGATCACCTAGTGTGTTTAATATAGCATGCACTCTAGTTCTTATATAATTAGTACTTACCAGTGTATTTTTTACCATGTGCACCGAAGGGTAGTGAAATTTTGAATATTCAAGGTGAGATGTCGGCGCCATTATTTTTACTAAGGATCGTTGTGTAAAGGCACCAATGTGTAAATATTATTTAGAGCCTTGGTGTGTATAATAAAAGCAAGGCACTAGTGCATACATTATTTTTAGTGCCCTGGTGTATATTTTAAACATGAGCACCATACAATTTTGAAACCATAAATATTATTGTATGTTATATTATTGGCGCAGACCCCCTTCCCTCCAAAGGGCTGCTCGACCTCTCGGTCTTGGATCGTTTGGATTACTGAGTCGGAGTGACTCTTCAGGTCCCTCCGAGTACCCAAAAATACTATGCACACATGCACAAAAGCCTCTTTTTTCCCCTAAGTGACCACGGTTGTGACCATGGGTCAAACCCCTTCGCGATTCAGACTTTGGGGATATCTCGAGCTCTGCCTTCGAGTTTTCCCGAAGAGCTCTTTTCCGAATCTTCGGGCTTCCGCCGTGTGTCTCTTCGGATTTGTCGGCTCCGCTATGGTTCGAGTTTCGCGACTTCATGAAACTCTAGGTTTCTTTCTCATGAACTTCCGGACTTCCGACTCCCAAGTTCCTTAATCCATTGCCACGTGCCCTTAGCGTGATCAATGACTAATATCAAATTGTGACTTTGGACTTCGCGATTCTGCTTCCACCAAACCTCCAAACTTCCTGAACTCCGAAGTGTCGAAACCCCTTACGACTATCCTCCGCTTAGCTCTTTCAAATCTGATGATTTGGAATCGTTTGCCTCCCTCTGGAATGAATCTCATCCACCTACTCTGATGGAAAATTCAGGGACCTATCTCCTTGAAGATTTTCCAATGCTCTCCCTCCTGAGCTTTACTTCTTTGACTTTCTCTTGTTCCTCTGAACACTCTCTTCAACACTTAGTCGAAATCCCGACATGTGCACACCTTGCAACGGGTTCTCTTCCACAGTCGACTCCTTTGTGGATGACTTCGCACTCCTTGTGACTACTTACCAACAACTTATGTCCTCTATGACTAAAATCACACTACTCCTCCTTGAGATTTCGAGTCTGAAAACTCTGTCACGCACTCCTTGCAGACGTCGATGCACTCCTTGCATACATAAGTTTCACGCTACCTCTTCTGAGCTTCGAGTCAAAACTGACTCGATCACGTACTCCTTGCGGACACTATGCACACCTTACACTCGCTCAAAGAAGAGAAACAATTGAAACTTATTCACTTTCTATAGTGAGTCATGTGTTCAATCCTGTAAATGAATTCATGGATACAAGAATAAGAAATAAAAGAGAATTGAAAATAAATAGAGAGTCTACCATTCACTCATGCAGATAGACACAATAACAACACACATTGGGACAATATTTCTCTGCTATATTCATTCAACTAAACTTTACATACATTCATACACTACTTCTTTGTAGCTCCTAGCTCTTGATTACAATGGCAATCTATATATTAGATTCAATAGGGACCATGGAAACAACAACCCTATCTCTGCAACAATACAAAGCTTTATACAAGGGGACTCTTTTTGAGTTCTTCCCTCCAACTACTCTACGTTATCCTATCAAAATAAAATCTTTCAACTACTTAACATATATTACAATAAATATTGAGTCAGACAGATAAGAGCGGATGCTCCAAATATGAGCTACAATCCTTCACATTAAAGAAAAATACATCCCCCCATTGATCTTACATGATGGTTCAATCTCCGATCATTAAATATGTTCATAACTCATAACCTTTGTCAGATATTACATTAATACACCGATCTTTGAAATTCAAAATATTTCAAAATGCGTGCTAGTGCGCCTAGCTATCTTCCATGCATGTTTTATTGGCAATGCTCCTGCATCATACTCCTCTGGATGAAAAATTCATGGACTCTTGTCCATGAGCTCCTGCACAGATCTTCCATGCTTCTAGATGTGTGCTTCACCAAACCAACTAGCATCTTCTACCATTCGTCCTTTCCACTTCACCAAATATTCAAAATATCTTCTCCTTCTAGTCTTCTTACCAACTTGTTGTTCTATGATCTTTTCCATCTACAGCTTCTCTGCTATAGGCATTAGTTTCTCCCACTGGATCTTCCTTGACCCTTAGACTCTATCTTCTCTGTAAGGATACAGGTCTGCAATGTTGAATATGGGCGATATACCCACATATTTTGGCAGCTCTAATTCATAAGCATTCTCACCAAATCTCCTTAGGATTTTACATGGTCCTATGTTTTTCAGCGTTATCTTATTGTATGTTCCCTGTGGAAACCTTTCCTTCTTCAAATTCAAGCTTCCTCCTGTGTTGATCAGCTATGCGAGTGTATTCATCGTTGCTCTTCTTAAACTGCTCCTTGATCTAATTATGATGCTCCTGCATTTATGCAACGAAGTCTTCGGCTCCAACACTCCTAAATTTGCTCTTCTTTAGATCTGTTAAATCCAACACTCCTCTCAGATTCATTCCATAAATTGTTTGAAACGAAATTTTCCCAGTGCTTCTGTTCATTGAGTCATTATATGAAAACTCGACTTGTGCTAGAATCTGATCCCACTGACTATGGTGCTCAGTGACCAAACTCCTCAACAAGTCTTCTAACCTTCTATTCACCACTTTGCTCTGTCCATCTGTCTGTGGATGATATGCAGAACTAAAAGATAACTTTGTCCCCAAATTTTTCCACAACGTCCTCCAGAAATGACCAACAAATTTGGTATCCCTATCTGAAACTATACTCCTGGGCAATCTATGGAGTCTCACAACCTCTCTAAAAAACAAATTTGCAACATGTGTTGCATCATTGGTCTTCTAGCATGGGATAAAGTGTGCCATCTTCAAAAATCCGTCCACCACCCCAAATATGGAATCACTTCCTCTTTGTGTCCTTGGAAATCCCAACACAAAATCCATGCTTATTGCATCCCAAGGCCTCTTTACAATAGGAAATGACTGATACAACCCAGTTTTTTTCTTATTCCCCTTGGCATACTGACAAATCTTACAATTGTTTACAAATCTCTTCACCTCTGCTCTCATACCTAGCCAATAATATGAACCGGTTAGTTGGGAAAATGTTTTGTCGTGGCCAAAATGTCTTTCTAGACCTCCGCTATGCTTTTACTTCAACAAATTATCCCTCATAAGCCTCTCTGAAATTTGGATCATTGTGGTACTTTCCTTAAGATGATCAAAACCCAAGGTTTCGACCTGAAATTCCCACAGAATCAAAATTCTCTTGCTCAATGCATCAACAACCTTGTTAGCATTACCAGAAATTTTTTTAATGACAAATGTGAAATTTTTCATAAATTCTATCGACTTGGCATGTCTCTAGTTTAATTTCTTTTGTCTGGTTATGAATTGTAGAGCTTGATTATCTCTATACAAAACAAACTCCTTGGGTACGAGATAGTGCCTCCATTTCTTTAAGGATTGGATTATCGCATAGAACTCTTTGTCATATGTGGAGTACTTCTTCTTGGCTTCGTTCAACTTCTTGTTGAAATATGCAACAAGTATGTTGTCTTGACTTAAGACCGCTCCAATAGCAACTCCATTCGCATCACATCTTACTTGAAATGTCTTTTCGAAATCAGGTAAAACCATAATTGGTTGTTCCATTATTTTCTCCTTCAATATGTTAAAGCTCCTCTCAGCCTCTTCTATCCATTTGAAAGACTTGTGTCTTTTCTTCACTCTATCCATTATTTGAGCACTAATCCCACTAAAATTTCTGATGAACTTCCGATAGAAACTTGCTAATCCATGGAAGCTTCTTAATTCAAAGATATTATTTGGTCACGACCACTCTATGATTTCTTTCACCCTTTTGGGATCCATCTTCAATTCATTTGAAGAAATCACAAAACCCAAATATATGAGTTATGTCTTCATGAAAGAGGATTTTTTCAAATTAATCAACAGCTTCTCTTGCTGCAACCTCCTCATCACCAATGTCAAATGCCTCAAATGCTCCATCCTAGTCTTGCTAAAGAATAGTATATCATCTAGATATACAATCAAGAACTTTCCAATGAAATATTTCAACACTTCATTCATCAACCTCATAAAATTACTCGGGGCATTCGTTAAGTCAAAAGGCATAACAAGCCATTGATACAACCCCTCATTTGTCGTGAATGTTTTTTTCCACTCATTACCTTCCCTCATTATTATCCGGTGATACCCACTTTTCAAATCTATATTTTAAAAATATTTATCTCCACTTAGGCAATCCATCAAGCCATCCATCCTTGGCAATGGAAATCTGTATCTGATGGCGATCTTGTTTATGTCCCTTGAGTCTGTACACATTCTCCATCATCCATCCTTCTTCGGACTCAATACAGTTGGCACTGCACATGGAATCAAGCTTTCTCTGACCAATCCTTTGTCTAAAAAATCCTGAACCTGTCTTTTCACCTCCTCATTCTCTTGAGGTGTCAACCTGTACGTTTCTTTGTTTGGCAATTTTTCTCCTAGTATCAAGTCAATGTGATGGTTGATACTTCTGATAGGCGGCAATCAGTTTGGCAACTCATCCACTACAATGTCAGCAAAATTCTTTAGCAGTTCTTGAACTTACTCAGGAAAATATTCCATTGAAGTGTTGTTAAGGATAACCTATGGCTTCCTCACTACAGAAAACTACATCTCCTATTCCTTCTTTACTTCATTCATGATTTCCTTCCCACTCATGAGAAGTATGCTCGTGCTAGCTTCATCCTTCACCTTCTTCTCTGCAATTGGAAGTAACATGTGTTTCCTACCATTCTTCTCTAAGGTGTAATTATTTCTCCTCCCATCATGAATGACATTCCAGTCATACTACCATGGTCTTCCAAAAAAAAATGACATACATCCATGGGAATCACGTCACACATAATTTCATCCCTATATCCTCCTATTTTAAATTCAACTAGGCATTGTTTAGTGACTATTACCTAATGAACCTTCTACAACTATGAGACTTTATATGGCTTCGGGTGTTCAGTCATCTCCAGCTCTATCTTCTCCATCATCTCCATGTATACTAAGTTGTCAGTGCTTCCACTATCAATTATCACCTTGCAAACTCTATCCTTGATTTTGCAAGTTGTCCTGAACAAATTGTTCCTTCGTGCTGGCTTTTCAGTATCTGGCTCTTGCTTCAAAAGAACCTTTTTCATCATCAAGAATTTCCCATCCTCTGCACCTTCTGCCTCAACATCTCGCTTCTACACTTATGAAATGTGAGCTTTGCCTCCTCATTTCTTCCTCTTGGGGAAATCCCAAGACATGTGCCATGTTTTTACATAGGCATAACACCTTACTTCTCCAAATCTACCTCTTCCTCTTCCTCAGGGAAAAATGTTTCTACCACCAGTATGCCTTCCTCGGGAACTTGCTTCTCTCTCAGAGTGACTATATGGTTTCTTGCCTCATCTTTAGGCTTCTGTGCTTTATCCTGGGCAACTCCTTTGCCTTTGTTCAAACTTCGACCTATGTTGTGTTGACTCTGCTTCCTGGCCAACTTTTCTTCTGCTTTCAGCACAATTTGATGTGCATCCTCTATTGTTCTGACTGTCACCATGATGATTTCGTCCTGGATATCATATATCAGGCCATTGATGTATCTGGAAACTTTCTCCTCGTCTCTCTCTCTCTGTCCAGCCCTGATGTTCAATTTGTAGAACTCCTCTGTGTACTCTTTCACAATCATCCCTTTCTGTCTCAGGTTCTGCATTCTCCTGAATAGATTTATCTGGTAATCCTTAGGAATGAATTACTCCTTTAGCTTGGCTACCATTCAATCCCAACTCTTGATCTTTTGTTTTCCTTTGCTCCTCTTTTTGACCTACAATTCATCCCACCACAGTGTTGCATGTCCCTTTAACCTAGTGACAACATGTCTCACCTTTTTCTCTTCCTCGACATCCTCATAGTCAAAATACTTGTCCATTGCTCATATCCAATAAAGAAATTATTTTGTGTCTAAATTTACTTCATACAATGGGATATCGATCTTCGCTCTAGATCCCAATTTGACAACCGCTTTCAACAAGTGTTCTTCCGTAGCATCCTCAGCTACAACTTCTTCGACTTCTACTTCTTCATTTTCTGCCTCACCGACATCTCCAACATCAGGTGCTCTCCTCTGTGTTGCTTCCATGGGATCCAGTCTTGTTTGTAATTCTCTCATCTCTATTTCCATAGATCTTTTGGCTACGAGTGGCTCAACACGTCTTCTAGGCAACATTTTGTTGGCGCTCTCGATACCTCTCATCGATATCAGCCTGCTTCTCTTTCCACAGAAATCAATTATGTACTCGCTCTGATACCACTCTAGTGCAAAACTCCTTCCCTCCAAAGGGTTGCTCGACCTCTTGGTCTTGGATCATTCGGATTATTGATTCAGAGTGACTCTTCGAGTCCCTGTGGATACCCAAAACTACTATGCACACATGCACATAGGCCCCTTTTTTCCCCTAAGTGACCACAGTTGTGACCGTGGGTCAAACCCCTTTGCGATTCAGACTTCGAGGATATCCTGAGCTCTCCCTTCAAGTTTTCCCAAAGCGCTCTTTTCTGAATCTCCAGGCTTGTGTCACGTGTCTCTTTAGATTTGTTGGCTCCGCTATGGTTCGAGTTTCATGACTTCACAAAACTCTAGGTTTCTCTCCCACAAAATTCTAGACTTCCGACTCTTGGGTTCCTTAATCCACTGCCACATTCCCTTCTCGTGATCAGTGGCTAAGATAAAATTATGACTTCGGACTTTGTGATTCTACTTCCATCAAACCTCCAAACTTCTTGAACTCCGAAGTGTCGAAACACCTTACGACTATCCTTCGCGTATCTCTCTCAGATCTGATGATCTAGAATCGTTTGCCTCCCTATGGAACGAATCTCATCCACTGACTCTAATGGAAACTTCATGGACCTTTATCCTTGAAGATTTTTCGTCGCTTTCCCTCCTGAGATTTACTTCTACAAATTTCTCTTGTTACTCTGAACACTCTCTTCAACACTTAGTCAAAATCCTGACCTGTGCACACCTTGCAACGGGTTCTCTTCCATAGATGACTCCTCTGTGGATGAATTCGCACTCCTTGCAACTACTTACCAACAACTTCTGTCCTCTATGACTGAAATCACACTACTCCTGCTTGATATTTCATGTCTGAAAACTTTATCATGCACTCCTTGTGGACGTCGATGCGCTCCTTGCATACATAAGTTTCATGCTACCTCTTCTGAGCTTCGAGTCGAAACTGACTCATTCATGCACTCCCTGCGGACACTATGCACACCTTGTACTGGCTCAAAGAAGAGAAACAATTGAAACTTATTCACTTTCTACAGTGACTCATGTGTTCAATCCTATAAATGCATTCATGGATATAAGAACAAGAAATAACAGAGAATTGAAAATAAACAAAGAGTCTACCATTCACTCATGCAGATAGACACAATAAAAACACACATTGGGACAATATTCCTTTGTTATATTCATCCAACTAAACTTTACATACATTCATACACTACTTCTCTATAGCTCCCAACTCTTGATTACAATGGCAATCTATACATTAGATTCAACAACAACTATAGCAACAACAACCTTATCTTTGCAACAATACAAAGATTTATACAAGGGGACTCTTTTTGAGTTCTTCCCTCCAACTACTCTACACTATCCTATCGAAATAAAATATTTCAACTACTTAACATTTATTACAATAAATATTGAGTCAGACATATAAGAGTGGACGCTCCAAATCTATGTTGCAATCCTTCACATTAAAGAAAAATACATCCCCCCATCGATATTACGTGATGGCTCAGCCTCCGATCATTAAAGATGTTCATAACTCAAAACCTTTTTCAGATATTACATTAATACACCGATCCTTGAAATTCAAAATATTTCAAAATACGTGCTAGTGCGCCCAACACTCTTCCATGCATGCTTTGTTGGCGATGCTCCTACATCAATTGTTTATGGAACATTGTGTTTTCTCAATAGTTTGTACTAGTGCAGTGTGTTTTCTCAATAGTTCGTACTGGTGTGTTATTGAAATTAATGTGCACTGGTGCGCATGACTCCTCAAAACACATTTATTTCTATATTATGGCACACATCGTCTAGTGAGTTCAAAAGAATACAGTGCACTGATATGTATATATTTTAATTAATTATTTTTTACAAATGTTGAATTAATCATTTCAAAATAAATATTTTTTATAATAATATTGTTTTATAGTTTTATTGTTTCCTTTTGGTATAATGAATGAATTAATGCATTATCCAACGAATTGCAACTCTTTTATTTGTAACAAGTAAATCATCCACATATTAATTATTCAAGAACACAATGTTTTACAAAATTCAACGGTGCATTGAAATAAGAAACCCATTTTATTAAATATGAATACAAGACCAATTGTCATACAAAAATGAATAACATAAAGGTCCACAATAGTCAAATTGCAATCAATCTGTAATTTTCACACTTATTGGTAACATGTCCTCGTGCAATTGGGTCGATATGTCGAGCACATTAAACAAAATCCTTGATTTTCAAAGACAAATATTCCAAAGCATACAACTTGTAGTAACATTCAATTATATTGGTTGTCATTCATTAGTTGAATTGTCCTCATCGCTTGAGCTGCGTGCATGTCTCATTTCTTCATCATTTGTAGGTGATATTGTACTTTGTCTTTTTAACATAATGTTTTCTTGATCGGCTTGTTTTTTATGTTCTGCGCCTTCATCTTCCATCTACAAACATAAAAATAAATTGTCATAAGTATATCTACATTTATATATATAGTAGAATATACATGATTGTGTAAATAAAAAAACATATCATAGCACCAAGTCTTTCATAAAAAATACACCTTCTTTTGAAGCCATGCTTCATTCCTTCTCTCAAAATCTCCTATGTTGGTTGCATTCCATACTTTTTTTCCTGCATGTTTAATACAACATGAAAAAGTACAATCGATATAATCAATATAAATTTTTCTTGTTGTTTCATTAATTATAAAAGAAGGGAAGTTAAACAACATAGTTATTTACAAATTGTTCAATTAAAATTTCATACTTCAACATATACTGACAACCCATACTTAACCCAATGTTTATCAATTCAAGATTTGGCTCCTCTTTGTATGTTAGCACCTACTAGAAGACATCCATAGACAAGTATAAATTAATTATTTAAATATAAATATCACAACAAACATGAAATCTTAGGAAAGACCTAAAACGTAAATACTCACAAAGTTTGTGATCAACCCTTTTATTCCTCGTCATCTTGTCTTATGTGTTGAATAGATTCTATTTTTTTCCCTTTCTGCAACAAAACAATTGAAATTAGTATTTCACGCGATAATATTCGATGTACATAAAAGAATAAATAAATGATTACATACCTCTTCTGCTCTTTCTAGTCGAGATGGCTCCACGTGTGACGCAATTATTTCATTTCTTTTACCATCTTCTTCTATGCTTTTTTGGACATCCCTATTGACATGTCTTGGTTTTCCTATTGTTTGTCCCTTGGAATTTTCAAAATCTCTCTGGAAAAAAAAATACATAAATTATCATATATATAAATTACGTAATAAAAAAAATTATGGTGCGTATAGTAACTTAATATGCACCAGAGCATCAACTATATTTATAAGCACCGATGCATCAACCATATATGTGTGTGTGTGTGTGTGTGTGTGTGTGTGTGTGTGTGTGTGTGTGTGTACTAGTACAATATAACAATGTTGTTGCAAAATTGAAAATGTATTACAAACTTTTGTATTCAGTTGTTGCTTTATGAATTAAGAAAAACATAGCCTCCTAAGTATTGTTTATTACACATCGTTGACTTGTGAACAAATTTAACACATGGCGGTTTCCATATAAAAAATAGTCATTTTCCATTTTAAACTCAACAGTGAACTTTGTAAAAAATGTGACTTGACGCTTATCTAGGTAAAATGTGCACCGCCAACCGTAAAAATGATTTTTTTAATATTGTTTTTAATTTAAATTAAGTGGTGTTGTTGACATACAAATATGCACTAGTGTTTTTACTATGTATAGAGCGCACCGGTAACTGCGAAGGCGTTTTTAAAAAAAAATGGCAAAGAGAGGATGATCTGGGATCCAATGAAATGAGTGGTTTCGTTGCAATGGATAGGAAACACCAATATAAAAATAAACAAACCCTATAAAAAAATATCTCGTAAAATATAGAAAGAGAAAGAAAAAAAATAGTGAGGAAACTAGGGCTTCCAATATTGAAGGCAACTATGAAACCCTTTTTTTTGTTTGGAAATGCACTGGAAATTGTTTGAATCAAATAGGAGAATGATTAATATGATTAATAGAATGAAATTATATACCTAAAATTTCTCTTCTACAGATTTCTATGTGATCTTTAGTAATTCCCCTCGAATTTGGCTCTTAAAACATCCACCCACTCTGAAGTATTTGCTGATAAATCTCTATTTCACAAATATCCCTTCTTAATTTTGGCAAAGAAATAAAAGAATCAATAGGGTTTTCCTTTATAAACACAAAAATTGAAATTCCCGCTCATTTTGTCATTGCATATTTCAGTGCATTGATGATAAATGCACTCTGTTTTTTTCTTCAAAAGTTACATTTTCAGTGAGCTATACTGTGAGTAGCACACAGGTGCGGTGTGTATGTATAACACACCGAATTATTTTCGTAATAAATTTCAACATATTGATAGTAAGCGCGCATTATTTTTCTAACTTGCTTTAGTCAGTGTGCTATACAATTAGTAATACATTGGTGTAGTGTGTAAGTAATAATGCATAGTAAGAGAGTTTAATTTGAAAAATGCAAATGCAAACATCCGCATCTAAACTTTGCGAAGGCAATATCGGAGGTCAGTCTTGATTTATTCATAGGCACCGATGCATATTTATATGATGAAGCGCACCGTCAAGTTATAAAAGTTATTTGGAATTATTTTTTAAGTTAGATTGTTCTATGCTTCGCAAGATGACGGTTTTAGCTCAAATGCATAAAAAAAGGAATTATAATATCAGATAGCCAATTCTTCAGATTCCAAGTCATTATGTATTGTTGGAATTCTTTTAATTTCTCTCATGTCGATTGAAATACATCTAGATTTTATTGATAATTCAGTTATCTCATTGAATTCATGTTATGTATGCAGGTGTAGTTGAATAATTGTTCATTGAATTTTGCAGGATCGAGTTCATATGCTCAATATATTCCCATAGTCCCAAAATTATGCAAGCTCTTATCAGGAAAAAGATACCGCAAGTAGATGTTTGATGAAAATGGATAATTGCTTTACCCTACCAATCCTAACATGTCATTTTTCAGCAACCAACCTGGGTCAACAATATTGCACTATGAATTGGATCTCATTTATGTAGACGACCACGTAAGGCATAATAAAAAGATAATTGAGTAATTGTATTTTTGGATTTTCAATGGAACGAATGTAAATGTATTGCTTAATTCGACATTTGTTTTATAATGTGGTTGGTTCATGTTTATTATTGAGGGAAAAAATTCCATGCTTCTAATAAGTGTTTGGTATAATGTTTGAACATATTAAATTCATTGTGTTACTAATATTTTTGATGTAATGTTCAATGCTTTTACAATCAAGATTCTAATGATGAGAAACATGTCCACCATCTACTATTACACCCCACTATGTTTTCAAGTCACGAGCTTGCTTCTAAATGAAAATAACTCGGAGAGGAAGCATACCAAGAATGGTTGAAACAACCACCTATTCAATTCCCACTATGTCTTGATTCATCAATTCAAAACCTCGATAGTAACAATAGTTTTTCATGTGTTGGGGATGAAGGCAATGATATAGAGGTTGGTATGGATGATTTCTTGTGGGATACCCAAGCCATGGAGGAAATGTTGTTAGATGCATTCTAGAAAAATGAACTAGGGGATGATGTTGATGTCATAGATACCTTCTTCGAAAGCATAAAATCTACTTCCACCACCCCTCTATTTGGTCTAGTACAGGGGCCTATAAGGTCTACCCAACTAGGGACAACAATGTTACTGTACAACTTGAAAGGAATGCATGGTATGTTAGATGTGTGTTTCTTGACACTTTTGAGGTAGCTAACCATTAAGTCCCCTAAATTTGTAAGTAATATTGTCACACAGTGAAGGAAGAAAAGGGTTTATTTTATTCATGTTCAATGACAATGTACATTTCTATTACCCACTAATTGCAGGTTACTCAAAAGTAAGGTACTTCCAAGTGATAATGTTTTTCCTAATAGTTGCATAGAGTCAAATCAAATGATGAAAATGTTGGGTATTGAGTACATATCATACCACTCATGTTTGAATTATTGTATTCTATACAAAAACAATTATGCGAACAAATAGATATGTCCATAATGTGGGAATAATAGGTACCACAAATAAAATAAAAGAGTAAGGCACATAGTCCTCCTCATAAGATATTGAGGCACATGCCTATAAGTCCAAGGATTCACAATTAGCCATGTTGTAGGGGTGGTATGCCTCAGATAGAAGTGATCCAAGAGTTATGTGAATCCCAACAAATTCAATATCCATGAAGCATATAAAGAATACATGGCCCGATAAATTCAAGGATGAAGTATGGAGCCTACGATTAAGAATATATATGGATGGAGTTAACCTGTATTCCCTCCAAAACACCAACTATTCGGTTTGGCTAGTGGTAGTGATCAATAATAATATACTGCCATGGATTTCCATGAAGAATGAATATCTTATGGTGGCTCTTATATTCATGGCTAGAAGACAAGTGAAGAGAATGGATGTCTACCTGCAACCACTAATTGATGAATTTAAGCAATTGTGGGAAGGGATACATGTATATGATGTATCAAGACCCATCCCAATGGAGAGGTATTTTATGTTGTATGGCATATGTGCATACACCAGACACGATTATCCAGGACTAGGAGTTTTCTTTGGTAAGCATGTTCATTCATTTGTTTATATATGTAATGTTATTTGTCATACTTCATTTGGTGCAACTATATTTTTGACACTAATATGCTCTGTATATGATAATATTGCAGGTCTTGTAACAAAAGGGTATCATGGATGTAAATGTTTTGGACCTTTTATAAAGGATAGGTGGTCCAACCACCTATGAAATTGACTCTATCTTTGTTTGAGGGTATTCCTCCCAGAATACCACCCTTATAGAAGAGGTGCATATGCTTTCAATGGTAAACTAGAGAGAACCTATAGACCTGAAATAATGACACTGATATCTTGGATTAGGGAATATGACACAAAGAAGGAGAAGGAAATGGAAAAATTGTTTGATTCAAATAGGGAACCTATGTTCGATGATCCTGAATTTTTTGACACCTATGTTGAGAATTTCCCATTGGGATGAAAAGGAAATATGTATTTTATGAGATTCCATCCTGGGAGAATGTTAATGTTGGCCATTTACTATATCCCATGCATCTATTCAAAAAAAAATCATCTTCTTTATGGAGGCACATATCATGGAATAAAAGCGACACCTTGGCTATTAGGAGAGATCTTATTGATTTAAATACTAGAAAGAGATATTGGACAAGGAAAGAAACTAGAGGAGAGGTTGGTCCCTCTTGGTATTTTAAAGAAGGTGATGTCCTATGGATTTTGAAGAAATATGATCTTTCTATGGTGAAGGATGTTATATTGGTTGTGATGGCACCTTCTTTATATGGGTCGACTCTATGACATTGCTTCACTGTAGAAGGGAATTTGTTGGGGTTGAAATCACATGACCATATGAAACTTCTAAGGGTATGTATGTTGAATACAAGATTCTTCTTCTATACTAACATCGCTAAAAATGTGTTATGCACTCATAATTTTATGTAAATTAATGATGTGCATGTCTATTTTGTAGTGTCATTATCCTTTGCTTGTGCATGGTTGTGTGAACCATGACTTCCCCTAGGATCTGTGACGTGCCATATCGAAATTATCTACATTTGTACATTGGATCACATCAACAGAGATTCATATGGCTAGCATTCCACGGTGGCATCGAGAGATAACTGAGATAGTTTGTATGTTTGAGAAGGAATTTCCCACGAGTTTTATGGACTTGAAAGTCTATCTTCTAATTCACCTACCTGATGAGGTTGAATTAGCTTGGGTTCTCTCATGTCATTGGATATTATTATTATAGAGGTACATGGAAACATTGAAGTGGTTTGTTCAAGAAAGGGAAAAACCAGAGGGCTCTATGGAAAAGGGGTACATAGTATACGAGTCATTCTATTATGTCGATGAGTAAATCAAGTAAATTGATGGCACAATAGGGTAAGTCATTTGGGACAAACATCAAGCTAAAGACAAAAGGGAACTGGAGCTAATCCAAATGAATGGATAAAGGCGATTGATAAAGAGTAAGTCGGATCTATTTTGCAATTTAGTACAGAGAATTTTTTTACATTAAAGTTGATAATATATTTCATCCCATGCTATCCATTTTGAATTCTTGTATACATCATTGAATTTAAAAATTGATGCCATCGATACATTCATTCTTTAAGTTGATAATATATATTTTATCTTATGCTATTCATTTTGAATTTTTGTATACATCAATGAATTTATAAATTGATGCCATCAATAAAGTCATTATTTACAACACGGAGGCAACACTACCATGGGTCACATTGTATGAAGAGAAAAGAAGGAAATGGGACAATGACATGAAAGAATTCAGATGGTTGAATGATAGAATCATGCCTTATCTTGATCATTTAAAAGAAAATATGCCAAAAAATATGTCCTAACAGTTGGGTCCTAACCAAGTACAAGAGAAATATGCATTGTCTGGTTATAACCCATGTGGAGGAGATATGGATGCACTAAACATAGAGATTGGGTGCAAAAAATCTGTAATAACCTCTTTGAGTACCATATTCTATTTATAATATTCCACATTTGAATTTTAACATGCATTATGTTTTTATTAATTATTCAGTTATTAGACATATGACATCGTCCTTTGTTCGTATTTTTACAAGTGCATTTATTTCCATATATATGGGCATATGGACATCATTTCCACATTGAGTATGTTGATGATGGACAAATCACACAAGATTGTGGAGTGGAGGTCGAGTTCGACCAATCTAGTCATGCTAACCACCGTGATCAAAACCAAATAGAGGGGAAGTTAGGTTACATTGGAGAGATACAAGATATTATGCAAGTGGACTTTCCATCATTTCAATGTGTTATGTTTTGTTGTAAGTGGTGGGATACATTCGAGCAGAGAAATGAAGAAGGAATATTGTGATAGTGGGCTAATATGTATTAACCTTAAAAAAATGTGGGTTGAAAGTAAGGTGCCTTATGTTTTCCCAAAACATTTCAACCAAGTGTTTTTTAACCCAAATGTGTTGGATGAGGATTGGTGGTTCATACTGAGACATGATCCGAGATGTAAACATATTTATTAGAACAACAATGTTACAATGCCAAGTGAGGAATATAACCAGGTTGATGGAAATGAAGACTAATTTGTAAATGATTTGTTTGGACATTTATATTGTGGATGTGTCATTTTATTATGGGTATCTATAATGGCCAATTATGTTTTTTTTCTTCATTTTATAATTATGTTGGATATGAAAATTTAACAACCATTGACAACCACCATATTGAAAATAAATTAAATAGGACAAGCATAAGATGTGGTTTTGATATATTTTTATTGTCATATTTATTATTTATTAAAATTATTTATTATAGCAAATTTATGTTCTATTGTATTAACATATGTTTATGTTAACCGTTGAATTACTAAGCATTAGTTGAGTTATCACAAAGTTGGTGACATATAGTAGTAAAGATTTTTTTTAATTATTTTTTATTTAACAAAAAATGAAGATATTAAAAATATTCAAACCTCAAAAATTTTATTGTTTGAAAAAATAAAAATTCAAATAAATATATACTTAGTTTAATGGAACTTTCAAGGACATTTCCAACAAAATAACTACGTGCAACATCTATGAGTTATGTAATCACAATTGTATAGATCAAAATGTATTAGTATTCTCTATATTTAGTATTTTAAATTTAATTGAATAAATTTCATATATTATAATAGCTGGATGATATAAATTAATAAAATCTTTGGAAAAAATAAATATTAATAAAATATAATAATTGTGATTTTAGTAAACAATTATATTAAAACCTTGTCTTGTAATCTTTGAATAATAATAATAATAAAAAAAAAAACATTAGTATTACATCATCATTATTATGATTAGTGAATAATTATGTTATAATGTTGTTATTATAATACATGAAAAATACATAAATATTCAAATCACAATCATTTCACTTACCATATTTAAGTATTTTTGTTTCTAAACACGTTTTTTTAATCAACATATTGTATCTTGTTGGACAACAAACAATTCAACTTGAAGAATAGTTAAACATGATATGGCAACTATAAATTTAAATGAGTGATACATCTCAAAATTAACTTAAAAACAAAGAAATCATTATCAATGTTCGTCATTAGCACACTCATAATACATTTTGCAAATCAAACAACAACAACCACATAATTATATGAAAAAAAAATTATACATGAGCGATATACATATGAATATACATTTCAAACATACATCTCAATGAAATCTGCAATAAACATGTCATATATACATCTCAAGTCAAATATAAAACAATCAATATACATGTCAATCAATACCACTACTAGCTAGGTCCACCATCAGATCCAAATGCATAAGTATCTCTGCTACCAGAGGTAGAGCCCTTATCAAGACCAACTATTTCATAAATAAATGTCGACAAAAGTGTACTATTAAATGTCTCTCTATCAAGATCATCAAGATGTGCAACAGTACCCGATGTGAACATTGTTTCCAAAGCATCAAAAGATTTTGACACATGTGGAGGAAGAGGAGGAGAGGAATCAGTGGATGATGACACATGTGGAGCAGAAGGACAAAGACAAATGGATGGTGAAATAAGTGGAGGAGGAGGAGGAGGATCAATGGAATATGATGACACATGTGGAGGAGAAGTGGGAGGATAATGAGAATCGAATGTGGATGCAAGTTCAAACACGTGGAGGGGAAGAAACAACATGAGGAGGAGGAGGAGGAGGATTAGATGTGGATGCAAGTTCAGACACATGTGGAGGGGAAGTGAGAGGAGGAGGATGAGGAGGACGAGGATCATACATGGATACAGGTTCATACACATGTGGAGGGGAAGCAAGAGGATCGGTGGATGGTGCAACCGACTCATGTGGAGAAGAAGCAAAAGGAGGAGGAGGAGGAGGAGGACCATGTGGTGGAGTAGAGGATTTGGATGGATCTGTTGATGAGCTAGATGGAGTGGGATCATGAGCATCACCCCTCAACCTCTCGATGAGGTTAAAGGCTCCAACAATATGACGCATCAACAACTTCATGTCACGACGTAGACTCATCCATATTGTAGAGAGATCTTATACCTGTAATATGTCTTTAACGGGTGTAGGTACCACTCTGTGATTAGTCATGACACTGCATAGCATATCTTCCACCTCTATCTGGACTCTCTGATATAGCCTACATGGCATGTGGGATCTATGTACTAGAGGCTAGTCCTCTGCCTCCTCCATCACCTCATCCTCATATTGGGAAGGCTCATCCCCAACACATGTGCCAATATCTGCAAAACAATAGATAATAATAAGATAATTGAAACAAAATGTTACAATGAATTACATGTGCATTAAATAAGACATAAAAATATGAAACTAGATTTATCAAAACATACCAATAAGATTACGTCTCTCATATGTTGACTCAGCTATTGTAAATTAGACATTTGTACATCCTCTCCAATCCAAACCCATGCATGGGTATTGTACAATATCAAGGATAGGATTGTCCTCGCTAGCCAATAAATTACATACATCCCGGCTAACCAGAGAAATGGGAAACTTGAACTGACCCTTTTTGGGTATCAACTACCCCCACATGCACATACACGCATCAATCATAGGCCTAACAAAAAATCAGGGTACTACTAGTCGAGTGGCATAAACCCTATCAAAAAATAGTGTAAATAAATCTGATGTGAATGGGAAGAATCTCATCCCGTGTAAAATAGAGCGACAATGATCTAATGCATGACAAAATTGTCTCAAAAAACTATGACCAACTAATCAATTGGGGCCTCTGCAATAAACTATCTACATAATACAACAAAGAGAAATTAATGTGTTTTCCATCATAGCTATAATGTGATAGTTCCAAGAGAATAAGACATAGGCACCTAACGTCCTCTCTACCAAATGAACTTATCCATAGTTGACCACCATAAAATTGGAACTTCGAAGAGGAATGAACCTTTGGATGGACATATCTCTACAGATATGCCAACTGGGTCTCTCCTGCAGCATCATGCAGTAGCTCAGGGA
>ML786973.1:242784-261299 GCA_009831015.1 Picea engelmannii
CCCAATGGTGAAATATAAATCCTCCTATGTGGGGTGACACCAGATATCGAGACCGATCTTGCCCCACATCTCCCATGATCCCAACAATAGATCAACTACTGTAACAACAAAGAGTTCCCCCTAAGGGATGTAACCTCCCAATAAAACTTGAGGAGGCCAACATCTATTAAAAGGTCATGTGTCGGCTATGAAATAGGGAGAGGGAACAAATCGCTCTCTCTCTCCTTGGCCTCCCACTCACACAAAAATGTGTGTGTCTTGACCTGTTGTTGTTGATGTTGATCCTCTTCTTGTTTTCATCAACTATGATTCACATACAATATTGTTAGGAACATGTATCTAGATAAAATAAATTGAAATTATAAAACAAACACATATAAAAATGATGTATATTTAAAAAATCTAAAATTATTGTTTTTCACAAAAAAATCTTAAAAAGTAACCGATGTGCATAAAATAGAACATATTCCTTACTGCAGGTGTGTGATATTAGAAAAACATCATCTCCATGTTGGTGCCATGTTTCTTGTCATATCACCATGACGGTGCACCCCATAATATGGATCGCACCAGTAAATTTTGAAATAATCAACTCGGTGTCGTGCTCTTTACAACACTGATGTGTTGTTTATACATAAAGGCACTGCTAAGTTAAATTGTTTCATTGCAACTTAAGTAGTGCGATGTATTAATATGAGCACACTGGTGCAACTGTGTTATTGTAGCACAAGCATTACGTTTTTTGGTATGATGGCTTATGTAGAGCACCAGTAATAGGGCATCCAATGAAATGCCCTGGCATGTGAAATCATACAATATTTTCCTGGTGTAATGATTTTAACTACACAGGTTCATTTCATTAACAAAGACACACCTCAATGCTAAAATTTATGGCAAACAAAATTGTCAGTGAACTTTGTTAAACTGAAAGCACCAATGCGCTATTTTTACCAGAGCACCAATATGATGTCTAGAGATGTGTTGTATTACTAACGCACAATGAACAGGGCCTTACAGAAGACAAACCACGATGATTTTTTTTCAAAACCTGTCATGGTGTGTACTTTTATCATTTATGCATCGATGCTCCACACTTATTGTTGCACTGCCATGGATTGCATTAGTGCATCTAATAAGTCACATTGCTTTGAGAGACTATTAAAAATTTGGCTCGTTGGTGTTCTCTTTACAACACTGGTTCATTTGTCATACACAACAACCCATTGGGCATGTTGTGTATCCCAATTGGCATACATAGTGGCCCATTGGGCCTGTTGTGTATGCAAATTGTCATACACAACAACCCAATGTCAGGAGAAACAATAATCTTCTTCATGCAAATAATGTAATGTCGGTGATGACGTTAATACAAAAGCTTGTCTAGAAGAGTAGTCCTAGGTAATAACATTGACCTTATAGAGGGATAAGGTTTTAAGTTTGGATTTGACACTAGGATATGGATTCCTTTCTCCAATTGGAACTATGGTTCCATGAAATAATGTCTATTTTATATTTGGAGGCACATCCAATGTAGAGACATGCATGCTCGAGTTGGAAGTAGGAGATATTTTTGAATTTGTTTCCAGTGAATCACTAAACATACTGAGGGAAATTTATGCTTTCCTAGTTCAATGCAATCCTAGAAAAGGGCCCTTGTTTATGTCGTTGTGTATGCCAAGTGGCATGTGTATGCCAAGTTGCATCATAGTAGACCCAATGGGATGTTGGGTTGTTTTGCAATGGGTTGTTGTGTATGCCAAGTGGAATACACAACAGGACCAATGGGATCTTGGGATGTTGTGTATGGCAAGTGCCATACACAGTAGCACAGTGGGTTGTTGTGTATTCCAAGTGGCATACACAGTAGCACAGTGGGTTGTTGTGTATTCCAAATGGCATTCAAAGTAAGCCCAATGGGCCTGTTGTGTATGCCACTTGGAGTACACAATAGCCCATTGGGCCTATTATGTATGCCACTTGGCATACACAACATCCCATTGGGCTTGTTCTGTATGCCACTTGGAATACACAACAACCCATTGCACAACAACCCAACATCCCATTAGGCCTATTGTGTGTGCCACTTGGCATACACAAAAACCCATTGGGCATGTTGTGCATGCCACTTGGCATACACAACATCCCATTGGGCCTATTGTGTATGCCACTTGGCATACACAACATCAAAATGGCTTGTTTTGTATGCCAAGTGGCATACACAACAACCCATTCCTACCTTCTTTGTATGTCACTTGTCATACACAACAATCCCAATGGGTTTCCATGTGTGCCAAAATTAATGCCAAAATTAGCATCCAAAGCTTCAAGATTAGTTTTTATGCCAATTTCAATTCAAATAATGATTTGGACGTAGTTTGTAACATTGAAGGTTTCCATTCAATCATTTAGAGCCTGAAATATGTTAAACCATTAACAAAGGATATGATCGAAATAAGGGTGGGATTCTATTTGAACTTTGATTGTGTTTGACACCCAAACTATATCTTGAAGCTAGATTGTTGACCCATTACACTAAGAATTGAAACCATAATAGATTCAAAAGATATTCCCCTTTTATAAGACCTTATTTTTTATTCTAACATCGTAATTTTTTATGTTCTTCTAATGGGTGACATGCATGACTTTGTATCTATTTCCTAAGATAAATAATCCAAAATCTAAAGAAAATAAAAAGAAATTCATGGAAGAGATTCCATCAACAGAAATAAATCCCAAAGAGCCAAAGAGGACCAATTTAATCAAACCCTTCCAATTACATAGGAATGTCTATTTACCCTTAATAAGGTGACCTTTTTCAATATTTTAGAGAAGAGATGTATCCCCCTCTACCCATACTAATTGATTCAATTGATGAGGAGAAAAAGGATACTAATGTGTACTCCAACATTTGAAGGTCACACCTGCATAATTTGGCTACATGACCTATTGTCTTGCCATGTGAAGAGATGATTAAATGGATCAATGATCATGTTAATTTGGGAAACAAAAAGTTGCCAATGATAAAGGTAGGTGCATTACATCTTTCCATCCTGTAAATTTGGAGATGTATTATACATTTTCAAAGCGAGAAGTATCTATGACCATAGATTGGATGGAAGAGTTTGACATGTCAAATATTTATCGAAAAATAATGAGTAAATGGTGGATCAAAGGTAAACAATTTAATTCTCAAAGTACTGGAATTTATCCCTTTGTTAACCTAAGACAAGTTACATTTATGTTGTTTCCCTATTGATCAATTTATTTAGAGAATGATAAGACCCACTTCAAGGAAGGTTGAGTTATTCTTATGTACATAGTAGGCCCAATGGGCTTTGGTGTATGCCACTTGGCATACAAAGAAGCCTATTGGGTCTTCTTTGTATGACACTTGGCATACATAGCAAGCCGCATACACAACAACCCATTTGGCTTGCTATGTATGCCAAGTGGCATACACAATAGGACCAATGGGTTGTTGTGTATGCCAAGTGGCATACACAGTAGGACCAATGGGATGTTGTGTATGCCAAGTGGCATATACAACAATCCAATGGGCCTGCATTGTATACCACTTGGCATACATAACAGTCAAAATGGGCTACTAAGTGTGCCAAAATTAATGCCAAAATCATCATCCAAAGATTCAATATTAGTTTTTTATGGCTATTTCAATTCAAATATTGATTTGGACATAATTCATAACATTGAAAGTTTGCATACAATCATTTATAAGATCCTGAAATATGTTAAACCACTAATAAAGGATATGATAAAAATAGGGGCGGGCTTCTATTTGAACTTTGATTGTGTTTGACACCCAAACTAGATCTTGAAGCCAAAATGTTGACCCATTACACTAAGAATTGAAACCATAATAGATTCAAATGTTATTCCCCTTTTAGAATACCTTATTTTTTATTCTAACATCATTATTTTTTATGTTCTTCTAATGGGTGACATGCATGACTTTGTATGTACCTCCTAAGATAAATAATCGAAAATCTAAAGAAAAGAAAAATAAATTCATGGAAGAGATTCCATCAACATAAATAAATCTCAAAGAGCCAAAGAGGACCAATTTAATCAAACCCTTCCAATTACAAAGAAATGTCTATGTGCCCTTAATAAGGTGACCTTTTCAATCGTTTACAGAAGAGAGGTATCCCCCTCTACCCATACTAATTGATCTAGTTGATGAGAAGAAAAAGGATACAAATGTGTACTCCAACATTCGAAGGTCACACCTGCATAATGTGGCTACAATACCTATTGTCTTGCCATGTGAATATATGATTAAATGGATCAATGATCATGTTAATTTGGAAAGAGAAAAAACTTGTCAATGATCAGGGTAGGTGCATTACATCTTTCCAACCTAGAAATTTGGAGATGTATTATACATTTTCAAAGCCAGAAGTATCTATGACCATAGATTGGTTGGAAGAGTTTGTCATGTCAAATATTTATCAAAAGGTAATGAGTAAATGGTGGATCAAAGTTAAACAATTTAAGTCTCAAAGTACTGGAATTTATCAATTTGTTAACCTAAGACAAATTACAATTGTGTTGTGTCCATATTGATCAATTTATTTAGAGAAGGATGAGACCCACTTCAAGGAAGGTTGAGTGCTTCTTATGTACACAACAAGCCCAATGGGATGGTGTGTATGCCAAGTGACATACACAACAACCCCATTGGGCCTGTTGTGTATGCCAAGTGGCATACATAGCATCCCCATTGGGCCTGTTGTGTATGCCACTTGGCATACACAACATGCCCAATGAGATGCTAGGTGTGCCAAAATTAATGCCAAAATCAACATCCAAAGCTTCAAGATTAGTTTTTTAAGCCAATTTCAATTCAGATCTTGATTTGGACACAATTTGTAACATTGAAAGTTTGCATTCAATCATTTAGTGCCTGAAATATGTTAAACCATTAATAAAGGATATGATTGAAATAAGGGTGGGATTATATTTGAACTTTGATTGTGTTTGACACCCAAACTAGATCTTGAAGCCAAAATTTTGACCCATTACACTAAGAATTGAAACCATAATAGATTCAAATGATATTCCCCTTTTAGAAGACCTTATTTTTTATTCTAGCATTGTTATTTTTTATGTTCTTCTAATGGGTGACATGCATGAATTTGTATGTACCTCCTAAGAGAAATAGTAAAAAATATAAAGAAAAGAAAAAGAAATTCATGGAAGAGATTCCATCAACAGAAATAAATCCAAAAGAGGTCCAATTTAATCAAACCCTTCCAATTACATAGGATTGTCTATGTACCCTTAATAAGGTGACCTTTTTCAATCTTTTAGAGAAGAGAGGTATCCCCCTCTACTCATACTAATTGATCCAACTGATGAGAAGAAAAAGGATACTAATGTGTACTCCAACATTCGAAGGTCGCACCTTCATAATGTGGTTACAAGACCTATTGTCTTGCCATGTGAAGAGATGATTAAATGGATCAATGATCATGTTAATTTGGAAAATAAAAAGTTGTCAATGATCAGGGTAGGTGCATTGCATATTTCTGACTTGGAAATTTGGAGATATATTATACATTTTCAAAGACAGAAGTATCTATGACCATAGATTGGCTGGAAGATTTTGACAGGTCAAATATTTATTAAAAAGTAATGAGTAAATGGTGGATCAAAGGTAAACAATTTAAGTCTCAAAGTACTAGAATTTATCCCTTTGTTAACCTAATACAACTTACATTTATGTTGTGTCCCTATTGAGCAATTTATTTAGAGAAGGATGCGACCCACTTCAAGGAAGTTTGAGTGCTTCTTATGTACACTATTGTAAATAAGAGATCAAAATTAAATTGTGTTGTTATTCTTTCTCACACTATGATGCAAGAATGGCCCGAGTTAGATTTCAAGATCCTATATCCTCGTTATCCTCCTCAATTGTTCATGTATTCATACCTTTTGGACATCATATGTGTTAATAACCATTTCCTAGGGATGGGATGGGCTTGGAGCATATAAAAAATGCTAATATAAGTAAACTGCCAAGATCTATGGGAACACAAATAAATGAAATAGTATGCGAGAATTTGTGACTACTTATTCTTCAACCCGTTATATGAATTGATATTTTTCAAACCAACACCAAGATTATCTAAGTAAGTCATGCAAGTTATAATAATGATAGGGTATTGGTATGTGAATGAATAAAGCACCTACCATAGGATCCATGAAGCAACTAAGGCTCCTCATTTATGGGCTAGATTTGTGCCACACAGGTTGGTTCTTAGAGAGGTGACTTATCATACTATTATTCATGGTTTCAATTCTTTGTTAATAAAGGATCAAAAGAAATTGAGTCCAACTTATCCATTGTATATAGAATTGTATGGGATAAACAATTTTACCTTTGAAAAATCAGAACCCAAAGCAACTCTTGAGTATAATTTTTTAGATGAAAGGTTTAGAATGCATGATCTCGAAAAATTGGTATCCTCCCATGTAGCTCATATAAACATTTATTATTCATATACTCACCAAGAACGAGAGGAGGAAGAGGTGAATAAAAGAGAACAATATTTTAACGAGGTGTGAAATTGAGGAAACAAAGTGGAGGAAATTGAGAGGTAGAGGTTGTTACAATAACCATATCAAATGATGAAGATAATTGTCCATGTTGAAAGAGGGTACAACCGGATCGAAAAAACATGAGTAAAACACCTTAATGTGCACAAAATAGTGAATTTGTAACCCTAAACAAAATTTTCCTAAGAATAGAAATTAAATTGAACCTAAAGGTTGATTGAAACAAAAAAAGAGAAAGTCCACCAACCTTTGAAGTAACATATTAATGCCTAAAACTAGTCTTCGATATCAATGCTAAAAACATATAAGCATAGAAGACAACTTGGAGTTTTGAGCAAAGGAAACTCCAAGAAAACTAAAACTTGTTAAGTATTGAGAAAGATATGAGCTATTGATTGAGAAAAAGTGCTCAAAATTTTCAAAATCAGGCAGCAACTCAGCTTTCAATTAAAAGGAATCAAAGACTTGAAAAAAAAAACATGTAGCGTGTTCAAATTTGAAAAGCAAAGATTTAGACTTTCGAGCAAAAGAAAACAAAGACATGAAACAATTTTAAGTATCATCTTATGTTGTAGTTGAAGTGGTACCAATGGGGTTTGGTTTCCATCAGGTTTGGGGTCGCAAGGTAGAACCCAAGATAAGACAAGGATTGCATGTATAACCAATGAAATTCAAGCATTGCAATAAAAATTGAAATCAAGGCTAGTATTCCCATGCATGCAATGAGCCTCTCTTGTGGACTATTAAATTACCATACTATGTGATACCATGTTCTAAAAAGTTTTAAAAGCCAGTATATTAGAGTCATAAGCAAAGGGCCAAAACAAATAAATATTAATAAGTCTCATATTCTTAAAGACTAATTCTCAAAAGTTGAAAAGTAGATAGTAGTTCATATTTCTAACAAAGGAATTTGTCCAAGACGTGAAGAAAATAAAAGAATTTTTAGATTGAAGCTATTTTGGGATGACCCACTTAGAGAGGCATTGTTACCTAGTATCCTATGACTTATTTGAAGCGCACAACAGAGATCGAGCGTCTCTAGGTAAAAAGAAATGCAAACTTAGGAGTCATGAATATATCACAAATGTCCTTCGAAATTTTGTAAGAATCTAACAGTTGCAAAAATGTGGCCCTCTACAGTCTTGATCATGGATTCGACTAAAGTTGAGTAATGAGTGAAGAATTAGATTTGATATCATGCATTGTTGAACCACTTCCAAGCCTCTTTCCCATAATTTATAAAGAATCAACCATCATTCCCATAAAACATAGAAGGAAATACATGGCCCATGGATTATGGGACAAAATTAGAAATGCAGGGGAACCCAAAACAGATGGGCATTGGGCGAAATTGTTCCCTCTAGAAAAAATATGAAATATATGGGAGAAATCGGTGCCAAAAATTTTCATTCATGCCAAGTATTTTGGTACAAAATTGGAAATGCAAGGGAACCCAAAATTGATGGGCATTGGGCAAAATCGTTCCCTCTACAAAAGCTATTAAATCTGTGGGTGAAATTGGTGTCGAAAAGATTCATTCAAGGAGATGTTTATGAATTGGTTTCCATAGAGCCCTAATTTGAGGATATGCAAGTGAAATAACTCCAAACATGCTCTGGTTTAGGAAATATGGGCTATGCATTCACCAAAAATCTAGATTCTAAAAAAATCAGGGTGAATTGGTAATTTGTTCATGAAATCGGGAGGGCGAACTCTCTTGCCACTGATTTCCTTACTATTTTTTAAGGGATGAATTAGCTTCCATATCTATCTTTTATTTTAATATATTGGCTAAAGATTCTATTTTTTTTAATCACCAAGCCAATGAAAAATCGCCCCTTCAAAAATTGGAACCCCGAAATTTTGCCCATGGGAGAAATTTTACCCCTAAAATCATCTATGTTGAAGGGAGTCATTAGTTGACCCCATGTGCCCCAAAAAATATATTAGGCACTGGTATTCTCCCATATAGTGAATCTTAGATCCAAATTTCACCATTTTTTTATTTTTGTTTTAGGGTAAATCTAGGGTTTTATAATAGCTAACATACATTTCCAACCATAAAAGCCCTAGACATCTTGGTATTTGTGTAGTATTTAACCTAAAAAAATCATTTATTGTCATACATTATCTTTCCGGTTTATATTACAACCATATTAGGGCTAGATCTCTTGGTATTTTTGGCTATTACATGCTCTTTCATTTTTAGAATTAGCTAGTTGTATAAACCCTTGTTTATCCATTGTTTTACCCCTAATTTCTACTTGTTTAATACTTATTCAAAGGCCTAAAGTTAATTTTTGTTGTAACTTGTTTATTGTTGTAATTCTCATATTTTATATAAATTTTATAATAGCCACTAATAAATTTTAGATTTGTAGTGTTTGGGGATCATTTTGTTTTGGATAATAACTTGATAAACCCCCTAAATCAGCCTTAAAGTAAATAAAACCCAAATCCATAATTTACCTTGAGTAACCACCTAATCCATAATATGCTTGATATATTTAATTGGTGGTAAATTGGGTAGTTACATAGGAGACATTATACTTGATTGTGTCTTACCTTAGGAAACCTAGAGTTTACTAGGGAAACCTCCTTTGTGTTGGATCTATTCTTCACTAAAACGAGGGAAGTTGTTGTCTAGGTGGTAGTGGAAACACTTCTAACGTTCCACTCATTTTATACCTTGTGAAGTATTTTCATTTGGGTGCAAGATTGTGTGATAACAGTCCTAACATTCAAGTAGAATCAAATTAGGGATTTGTTTTTCAAGGTCCTAATGTTTAAGTTGAATCAAATGACGGATAAATTTTTTTCATTTCTGGCTTTATCAATACCTTTCATGCTAGAAACTAGATTCTTTCTGACTACTAGAAACTAATATCACCAATTGCATGAACAAAATATTTATTTTTTGAGTCTCAATTAAAGGCGAGGATTTGTTGATTTACAACTCTCCCTTGTTTATAATAATTCCACCTTGTGATCCACAAAAGGAAAGGGACCACTGACCAAATATCAACTTCTTAGTCGCCCTCTCTCAACCCTACCTTCTCCTTCATGTTATAAAAATTGACCTTAAACGTAAATATTATGATGTCTGGAAGGAAATTAGTCCTTCATATCCATAGTTTGAACCCATAACCACAACATTACAACAACTAGTTATTCTCAATCAGGTATCATTTTTGTATCACACTAGTATACAAACTGAATTAATTGTATGTGTTAGTTGGTTTTGCTCATAAGCTTGTTCTGAAATCTCTTTATTCCTCACATGAAGGATAATTTGGAGTGCACAAGACTCTTTGACATGTTTAGATGTTTTTCTATTGGTTGATCATGTAGAAGGGTGTTCATGATTACAACCTTGATATTATACATGCAACCAACCCCATCCTTACAATTAGAATCTCAATTTGTATTATCCTCTTACATTCTCAACCATAGAAATTTGTTTCTATAGATTTTTGTAGTAGCTTTCCCATGACCCAATGTGTACATGATTATAATTTTCTAGTAATGTGTCTTTTTTCTTAAATGAAAAAAATATTTGTATTCAATGTAGTAAAAGAATAAATAACCATAAAGTTGTATAGCTATTATTTCAACACATATAAACATGTGGTCAACTATTATTGACCACCATATTCAACCAAGACCCCTAATTCCTTAGCCATTTTGGCAACTACGGAAAATGTTTAACTATCAATTATGATTCTTCACTAATTTTAATCTTAAGATCAATGGTCATATTAAAGTTGTTTGTAGGTCCCTTATGCATGCATTACAAATATATTATCAATGCAACAACAAGTGGGACATATACCTTCATACTAGATTCTAACAAAATTATAATAGAGCACCACATTTCTCCACTAGGAATTCACCTTTCAAGGTTTTTTTGTCTGATTCAACTACTTGGACCATATGAAATTCCCATTTCCCTCTCTAGTTAGTCCATACCACACCAACAAAAAGAGTTGTATTGTGTCAATATTTTCATAGAGCACTTAATGCAAGTACGTGAGAAAACCATGAGTACTTGTCTTAAGACCTAAAGAAAGTATAACTTTTACAAGACAAACATAACTAGGTCCAACATGAATTTCATATCAAAAACAAAGTTTGGCTATATTAAAAAAATATTCAAGAGCCAGTATTACTAGTCAATATCACTATTTATAACTCATTAACACTACAATGAGAACACCTTCTAGCGGATGTTTTTGTGGAGGTTTTTAGTGTTACAAGATTTGGAATTTTTTTCAAAAAATCCTCCACTACAACCTTCTCTATTGATTGCAGAGGTTTTAACTGATATTTCATATAACTAAAAAAAATTATATGGGCAGAGGTTGTAGTGGAGTTTTTTCTTCCAGTGTTTTTATTGTCAAAACGCATTGGTGTCGTCTTGACAAACCCGCACCGATGTGTTAATATAAAACAAACACCCCAAAGTGTTAATATAATAAATATGCCCCAGTGGATTTATAACTATTTCACACTTGTTCTTCCTTTTTCATCCTATGTAGAGCACTGATACTCTTATCCTTTCTATGCACTGGTTCTGCCTTGTTTGCATATGAAGCACCTATGTGTTTTAGGTTTTGTACACACTAGTGCGTTTACATTATAGTGAGCACAGATGCGATTAATTTATCTTGATACCCAGTGATCCAAAAATCCTTAGACACCATTGATTGCTTCACATATATACATGAAGTATCTAACTTGATCCAAAATAATTTATTGATCATATTGGGGTGGTTTGCATAATTATGATGATGTACTTTTTACCCAAAAACTCATAAACTGATGATTAGCTTGCTTAATGATAGTGAGATGACACAATAGAAAATAAAAGAACTCAAATTATATACTTTTGTTTCATCTTTAAGTTCCTTTCAAACGAAAGAAAAGTTCCTTCTCCATCTCAAATACCAAAAATTACATGTAAAATAGATAACATATTCCAATTTAATGAATGCTCTTAAATTTCAGCACTCAAAACAAGAAAATAACTTCACCATTGATATCCTTGTGAATTTCTGAGAATTTTGACTACAAAGTCGAAAAATTTCCAAACTAGCTCAATTTCACACTCTCTAGCACACAAAACAATGCATTAAATGTCCATTAATGACAAATTGAGCAAAGAGTTTTACAAATTACCTAAAATCACAAGGCATACCTCAAATTCATGATCCTTGTGAAAAATGAGTATAAACATGCCTAGGTGTTGTCAATATACCTCATGGCATGGTTTAAGAGACAACATTAAACTTATCTTGTACTTGCATGTACTTCAATACATCCGTACTACCTCAGGATTCATTCAATGTCTCGAACTCCATGTGCCTCGATATATATGCATTCTATGGATCTGTGCATAATGATGTTGATCCAAAAAGGATCTAGAGAAGGATAAGAACAACTCAGAAATCGCAGAGGCAACTCAGGATGCTCAGAATGGCTTCAATAAACAGAGAAAGGGAAAAAATTCAAAGTTCCCAAAACTTAGTGAAAATGGCATGATCACGAAGATCGCATCGCAATATTTCTAATGACACAAACGGATCGTCAAACAAAGTTATGGATTGAAAGATATTCGCGGTCAAAGTTTTGGTCAACCTAGCCCAGTCAATAGGGATGAGTCAACATCCGTATTGCTGACGTCAGCATCAATACGGATGATGTCATATTTCGTACACTACGTGGCAGGCTGATGTATCATCTATACACTATGTGGCAAGATGACATGGCATCTGTACAACACGTGTTAAGCTGATGTGGAAGACAGGTGACGTGGCAGGGTGATTATACAAGGAGGTGACGTGGGCCAATGATTGGCTGCCACGTGGAAGTGGTAAAATTCCCAATGACGCCCAGCAACCAAAAATCCATATATATATATATATATATATATATTAATGGCAATCCTCCAAATTTGGCAGTAGTTCCACCAGATTTGGTGGCATATTCCGTCGGCTGCCAAACTTGGTAGATCCGCCAACAAGCAACGCATAAATATCCATACACCAAAATATTGTTGCAACAATACACTAAAAGGGGAGGCCTGCGGGTTCGACCCTGGGACCTCTGCCTAAACCTCTGCCAACCAACGACTTAACATAGCCTCCAATAACCAACATGCCAAACCGTCTCATTATTACACAACCGCCCATATTATATTATAGAAAGGGACTTCTGCCAATGTATGAAGAGGAGAACCAAGGGCACGACCATACGGAATTGGCACGAATTTTGAGACAGAGGCATGGATTTCGAGACAGATCCCAGTAATTAATTACAGGTGCATGCACAGAAACCGAGGCGAGATTTTTCTTGGGCCCGAAAGTGCCAGACTCGGATCGAGGTGTGGAGACAGACATTTTTAGGTAATTCGACGCCATGAACACAGTGGTGATGTTTGTTTTCTGATCTGAGAAAATATTTTGTATCTTAACTCTAGAATGAGGTATACTTATGTATTTTTCCCAATTTTTTTGTGGGGTTAATAAAAAGGCCTACCCATTTGAGACCAGGACCCAGAGACATAGTCCACCAAGGAAGAACTCCGTTATCAAGTTTTTTCATTCATATTTCATGATTATGTCTCTTTCCTTTTGAGCTTTTCCTTCTTTATGGTACACTGTAGTTTATGCTCATTTAATACAATTCTTTAATAAGCCATCAGACGAAAAGATCCCGAATCATGTTGGTATCAGAGCAGTCGTCTTTGAATTGAATTGGTAAGTATGAATGCTTACTAGGGCCAAGCATAAGCAGGGTGAAGGAACTCTTAATACTTTCAACCCCGAAGTTGGTCATGCATCCCGAAGGAAGAAAATGGCAGAAGAGGGCAAGCATGATGAATAGGAGAAAAACTTTCACACGGTCTTCTATTGCATGTCAGACATGATCGAGAAAATGTATGGAGATTACGAGAAGAGAATGGAAAAGAAAAGGAAGAAAAAGGAAGAACCACCAGATGAAGATGCTTCAGTGAATCAAGGAGTTGGAGGGGATCCTCCCGAGCCTCCATATTCACCTTCAAGTTCTAGTTCTTCTTCCTCTGAGCATTCTCATCATTCTAGCCATAAATCCTCTTTTAAGAAACCATTATTAAATCTTGATGTAAAATTTGCTTTACCTGTGTTTAATGGAGATGTTAATCCTGAAAAGCTAGACAATTGGATCTGATAGGTTGAAGTATATTTTTATGCTCAACATATTGATGAAGAGGAAGTTAAAGTGCAATTGGCTTCTCTTTGGTTGGAAGGCACAACTCTCGTATGGTGGGAGAGAAAGCTTCAGGACAAGAGTAAGTGTGGTAATATTCTTTCCTCGTGGTCAGAATTTAAATCAAAGATAAGGAAGCAGTTCTATCCATTAGGGTATTTACATAAAGCAATGATGGAATGGAAAACATTAAGGCAACATAAAGGTCAAACTGTACAAAGTTCCACAGAAGAATTTAGGAAGAAAGCTCTTGCATTGAACATTTCTTTGGATTCTTATGAAACTTTAATGAAGTATATTGGCGCATTTCACAGTTATATTCGTCATACTTTTCTCTTGTTTAACCCCACTAGTCTTGATGAAGTTTGTGTGAAAGCCACTCACCTTGAGAACACGGGGAAACATGCTCAAGAATACCCCACGAAGAAAACTTCCAATCTCCCACATAAATATTTCAAGAAGTTCAAAAGGAAGGATAAGAAGACCGCTACAGTGACGAGAGGAGGAAAACCATCTTATACTCATTGCAAGAAAAGCGGTCACGATGAAGAACACTGTTTGAAACTACAACCGGAAAATAAACCGAAACAGTTTGATGGAAAGGGGAAGGCAAAGACTATTGCTACAGTGAAACAAGATCTTGGCTCTGATTCAGGAGATGAAGGAAAGATCACAGTGGTTGGAGTACAAGGTAAATATTATCTTCATGCTAGTTCAAGTTCCAATGATGAATCTCATGTTGATGAATGAAAGAGGAATGAGTTATTTCATATAAGAGTTGTATCTAAACATACTAAGATAGATACATTATTTGATCTAGGTTCTCAAGTAAAATTAATATATGAATCACTTGTCAAGAATATGGGTCTTGAAATGAAACCACATCTTAAGCCTTATCCTCTTGGTTGGGTATGTGATAAAGAAAAACTTAATGTCACCAAACAATGTAGGATTAGATTTGCTATTGCTTCAAAGTTGATTGATGAAGTGGATTTGGATATTGTACCACTTGATATATGTGGCATAGTGTTGGGGAGTCCTTATCTTTGTGATATAAAAACAGTCTTCTTTCGTCATGAGAACAAATGCCACTTTACTAAGGGGGGAGTGGAATATATTGTTAGAGCTCACAACATGAGGGTAAATACAACACTTGTTGGTGCAGGGTAAATTAAAAGACTCAAACACTAATAAGAGATATGTACTCATGGTCGTCAGAGAGAAAGATGTCGGGACATTCAACGCTTTTCAAGGGTGTGATCCATCTCATAAAAAGGAATTAATTGATATTATTTCTAAGTATGATGATATTTTTCAGGAACCAGATGGATTACCTCCTAAGAGGGAAATCCAACATGAGATACATCTTCAAAGGATTCTCCACTTCCTAATGTGGGCATGTACATGATTTCAGTTGTGGAGATGACAGTGATCAAGAAGCAGGTACAGGTCTTATTGGATCAAGGGGTCATCAGGCCCATTTCATCTCCTTATGGTTATTTGATCATGATGGTGCCAAAGAAAGATGGCACGTGACGATAGTGTGTCAATTATCAGGCCTTAAATAAAATCACGGTGAAAAATCGAGACCCTCTTCCTCATATAGATGATTTACTTGATCAGTTGAAGAATGTTGTTTATTTCACTAAGTTGGATTTGCACAGTGGATATCATCAAATCAGGGTCGCAGAACAGGATACATGGAAGACTACCTTTAAAACCAAACATGGATTGTTTTAGTGGTCAGTTATGTTGTTTGGGCTTTGTAATGCTCCGACAACATTCATGCGTGTGATGAATGAGGTATTCAGGTCTTTCCTAGATGACTTTGTGATTGTATATTTAGACGACATTCTTATTTTTAGCGGAACTTGGGATGAACATGTAAGGCATGTAAAGCATGTATTGGATACTTTGCAAAGGAAAAAGTTGTATGTGAAATTGTCTAAATGTGAATTTGGCAAGATTGCACTTGTGTACTTAGGTCATATTGTCGGAGGAGGACAATTGAAAATTGATCCTTCCAAAATTGATGTAATTGTAAATTGTCCTGAGGAAAAAAGTGTGACCGAGATCTGGAGCTTCTTGGGTGTAGTCCAGTATTGGAGGAGATTCATTCCCAACTTCTTCTTTATAGCAGATCCTTTAAATGCCTTAACCAGTGTGAAGAACACTTTTCAATGGGAAGGAAACAAACAAAAAGATTTCAACATTTTGAAGGAGAAGATCAGTACCGCACCAGTATTAGCACTGTCGAATCTTCAACAGCCTTTCAATATCGAGACAGATGCCAGCGGATACACCATGGGTGCAGTATTGATGCAATGTCGTAAGCCTATATGTTACCACTCTGAAACTTTTAACCAAGTTCCTGTTAACTATCCTACATATGATAAAGAATTGTATGCATTAGTTCAGAGCGTAAAGAAATGGAAGCACTACTTGTTAGGGAAGGAAACAATCATACATACAGATCACCAGTCCTTACAGTATCTTCAAGCATAGACCAAACTGCAACAATATCGGCACTACAGATGGATGGGTTTTCTACAACAATTTCATTTGGTAATCAAGTACAAGAAGGGTACAAGTAACAAGGTAGTCGATATTCTTTCTAGACCTCCTATTGTTGATTCTATTATTTTGAAGAATACTTCTTTATCTCATGATAGCTATGTAGAAAAATATGCCATCGATGAATATTTTAAAGAAGTATATGAGAAGCTAACCCATGGTGCACAGGTAGAGAACTATTGTCTACAGGGAAAACTACTCTACCATCTTGGGAAGCTATGTGTTCCTACAAGTGAACGAGTCCATGTAATACGAGAAGCTCACACTTCTCTCGTGTCTGGGAATTTTGGGGTAGGAAAAACTATGGTTGATTTGCAGAGGTTTTGTTATTAGCCTCAAATGAAAGAAATTTTAAATAAATATGTAAAGGGGTGTGTGATGTGTTCTACTTGTAAGCCCACTAATAGAAATATGGGGCTATACTCACCACTTCCTATTCCATCCCATCCATGGGAAAGTATTTCCATGGATTTTGTAGGGGGTTTACCAATGACCAAAGGGGGTCATGATTATTTGTATGTCATAGTGGATAGGTTCAACAAGATGTGTACCTTGATGCCATGTAAAAAGAAGATCATTGCTTAGTAGACTGCTAATCTCTTCTTTCAGTATGTTTGGGTTCACTTTGGGTTACCCACATCCATTGTCTCGGATCAAGATACTTGATTCCTCAGAATCCTTAGGGATTTTTGGACTAGATTATGGAGAATGATGGATACCACATTGAAGAGGAGCACTGCTTTCCATCCACAGGCCGACAAACAGACAAAGGTGGTAAACAAAACAATGGTACTTTTTCTTCAAAGCTACTGCAACAAGCATCCCAAGTTATGGGATGGAAAGATACCCTATGTACAACATGCTTATAACCGAGCTTTACATTCATCCTCTCAAAGTTTACCTTTTGAGACATGTTTTGGGTACCTACCCAAGTCTCCTTTGGACTTGATGTATGGGAGAAATGTTGATGTGAATGAAGAAATAACAGAGGATAGAGCCCACAAGTTCATCCATGGGATCCAATAGATACACTAGGAAGTCAGGGAATAGTTGGAGAAGAAGTCAAGCATAGTATAAAGCTCAGCATGAGAAGCACAAGATTGATCACCAGTTCCAGGTTTGATATTGGGTATGGCTTCACATCAGCAAGGAATGACTAAAGGGTGAAGGAAAGAAACTCAAGCCCATTCGATATGGACCCTTCACTATCTTGGAGAAAAGGGGCACCAATGATTTTCATTTAGATATTCCACCATATATGCAAATTCACTCTGTTGTGAATGTAGAGAACTTGAAACTTTTTAAGCCTCCCATGATCATGGATCAGGATGAGGAAGTTTCAATACCTTCAGATGATGATTTTTCACCTAAGTACATGGATGAGTTACAGGAAGATATCATCCTAGACATAAGGATGATGAATTCACGCAGGGGTGATGTTGATTATCTTCGAGTAGGCTTAAAGGGCACACATCCAAGCAGGGAAAAGTGGATTGAGAAGGATAAAGTGAGGGGACTCTTCCCTCACTTACCTGTTGATTGATGAAAGATTTTGGTGGTTCAAAAAGCTCTTAATGGGAAGGCGTGATCCAAAAAGGATCCAGAGAAGGCTAAGAACAACTCAGAACTCACAGAGGCAACTTAGGATGCTCAGAATGGCTTCCATAGACAGAGAAAGGGAAAAATTTCAAAGTTCCCAAAACTCAATGAAAATGGCATGATTGCGAATACCGTGTCATAATATTTCTAACGATGCAAATGGCTCATTAAACAAAGTTACGGATCAAAATATATTCGCAGTCAAATTTTTGGTCAACCTAGCCTAGTCAACAGGGATGAGTCAGCATATGTACTACTAACGTCAGCATCAGTACGGAGGATGTCATCATCTATACACTACATGGCAGGCTGACGTAGCATCCATTCACTATGTGGCATTCGTACAACACGTGGCAGGCTGACGTGGGAGACATGTGACGTGGCAAGGTGACTATACAAGGAGGTGACGTGGGCCAATGATTGGCTGCCACGTGGCCTAGTCATGGGTTGCCACGTGGTAGTGGGAAAATTCCCAATGATGCCCAGCAACCGAAAATCCAATATATAAATAT
>ML786973.1:261311-279497 GCA_009831015.1 Picea engelmannii
TATATATATTAATGGTAGTCTGCCAAATTTGGTGGCGTTTCCACCATATTTGGTGGCATATTCCATCGACCACCAAACTTAGTAAATCCACCAACAACCAATGCATAAATAGCCATCCTCCAAAATATTGTTGTAACAATACACCATAAGGGGAGGCCCGCGGGTTCGACCCCGAGACCTCCTCCTAAACCTCCGCCAACCAATGACTTAACATATCCTCCAATAATCAACGCGCCAAACTGTCTCATTACCACACAACCGCCCAGATTATATTATAGAAAGGGACTTATGCCAGTGTACAAAGAGGAGAACCAAGGGCACGGTCGTACGTAATTGGAATGAATTTTGAGATAGAGGCATGGATTTTGACACAAAGCCCAATAATTAATTGCAGGTGCAGGCACAAAAACCAAGGCAAGATTTATCTTGGGCCCGAAAGTGCTAGACTCGAATTGAGGCGTGGAGACAGACATTTTTAGGTAATTTGACCTGATGAACACAGTGGTGATGTTTTTTTTCTGATCTGAGCAAATATTATGTAGCTTAACTCTAGAATGAGGTATACTTATGTATTTTTCCCAATTCTTTTGTGGAGTTAGTAAAAAGGCCTACCCATTTGAAAGCAGGACCCGGAGATGTGCTCCACCAGGGAGGAACTCCGTTATCAAGTTTTTTCGTTCATATTTCATGATTATGTCTCTTTCCTTTTGAGATTTTCCTTCTTTATGGTGCATTGTAGTTTATGTTCATTTAATACAATTCTTTAATAAGTCACCGGACAAAAATATCTTGGATCAGATGTGTGCAAACCCCGTACTTCGTGCCAATATATAGGCTCGGTCCTAAAACTGTACCCACACTTAATGAAAACTTAATAGTAAAAATAATGGGAATCTCATTAAATGTGGGTTTGTTGGCCCAATGTTCAGGTCTCTGGATTATATCCTGGAGGTTCCGGGTTCGATCGATATCCATGGCATATTCGTTGGTTTTGTTGGTTAATATATAGTTCCATATACTATATATAGTATATGGTTTTAAACCATATATACGTTGGTATATTTAAGCCCCCCGCGTGGATATAGATATGGGTTAAATGATACAACATCCAAACATAAACTAGGGGTTGAGGGCTAGGCCCTCGATCCCTTTTAAACCCCAAATGATATGTTACATAAACTTAAATATAATGTTTACCACACGTATGTTAAGTCACTTGCTCTGGCGCGTTGGTAGTGGCGGGTATGTTAAGTCCTCGACGGTTATGGAGGTCACGGGTTTGACCCTTGTCGACTCCTTAAATTTTACATAAACTATACCAATATTGGCCAATGGGAGGTTGCCACACGGTGGCCTCTCATTGGCTCGCACATGCCACATGTCAGTGTATAACTAGACCACTTGAATGTACGACTGCCTAGTTAGTCGTTGACGAACTTTTCCACGTAACTTTCCAACTAATCATATGTCATGTCATATGTTGTACGAACATGTGCCATGTGTCACCCTTGTAATGGTGACACGTGTCACCTCTTTTCCCTTTGACCTTTGACTTTTGCATGTTTGACCCAAACTTTGACCGCTTATAACTTTTGCATACGAACTCTATTTGACTTGTCGTTTGCATTGTTGGAAAGTTGACAATGAGCTCTACACAATGATGTCATTTTTAGGAAGATTTTAGATGGTTGAATTTTGAGCATTTATGGATCCCCTGGGACCTTTGTGAGCGTTTCAGATCCTCCTGAACCTCTGTGAGAATTTTGTAGATCCTCCTAGATCACCTACTGTGTTTAATATAGCATGCACCCTAGTTATTGTATAATTAGTTCTTACCAGTATCGTTTTTACTATGTGCTTTGAAGGGTAGTGAAATTTCGAATATTCAAGGTGAGATGTCGACGCCAGTATTTTTACTAAGTATTATTTTTACTAAGTAAAGGCACTAGTGCGTAAATATTATTTAGAGTTCTAGTTTGTATAATAAAAGTAATGCACCAATGCATACATTATTTTTAGTGCCCCGCTGTATATTTTAAACATGAGCACCGTACAATTTTGAAACCATAAATATTATTGTACGCTATATTGTTTATGGAACATTGTGTGTTCTCAATAGTTTGTACTAGTGCAGTGTGTTTTCTCAATAGTTCGTACTAGTGTGTTATTAAAATAAATGTGCATCGGTGCGTATGACTCCTCAAAACACATCGATTTCTATATTATGGCACACACCCTCTAGTGAGTTCAAAAGAATACAGTGCACTGATATGTATATATTTTAATTAATTAATTTTTACAAATGTTCAATTAATAATTTCAAATTAAATATTTTTTATAAAAATATTGTTTTATATTTTTGTTGATTCATTTTGATATAATGAATGCATTAATGTGTTATCCAATGAATTACACCTCTTTTATTTGTAACAAGTAAATCATCCACATATTAATTATTCAGGAACGCAATGTTTTACAACATTCAACAATGCATTGAAATAAGAAACCCATTTTATTATATATGAATACGAGACCCATTGTCATAGAAAAACGGATAACATAAAGGTCCACAATATTCAAATTGCAACTGATATGTAATTGTTACACTTATTGGTAACATGTCCTCATGCAATTGGAACAATATGTCAAGCACATTAAACAAAATCCTTGATTTTCAAAGATACATATTCCAAAACATTCAACTTGCAATAACATTCAATTATATTGGTTGTCATTCATCAGTTGAATTGTTCTCATCGCTTGAACCGTGTGCATGTCTCGTTTCTTCATCATTTGTAGGAGATATTGTACTTTGATTTTTTAACATAATGTTTTCTTGATCGGCTTGTTTTTTATGTCCCACCCCTTCATCTTCCATCTACAAATATAAAATAAATTGTAATAAGTATATCTACATTTATATATATAGTAAAATATACATGATTGCGTAAGTTAAAAAACATATCATAGCACCAAGTATTTCAGAAACAATACACATTCTTTTGAAGCCATGCTTCATGCCTTATCTCAAAATCTCCTATGTTGGTTGCATTCCATACTTTGTTTCCTACATGTTTAATACGACATGACAAAGCACAATCGATATAATCAATATAAAATTTTCTTGTTGTTTCATTAATTATAAAAGAAGGGAAGTTAAACAACATAGCTACTTACAAATTGTTCAATTAAACTTTCATACTTCAACATATACTCATAACCCATACTTAACCCAATGTTTATCAATTCAATATTTGGCTCATGTTTGTATGTTAGAACCTACTAGAAGACATCCATAGACAAGTGTAAATTAATTATTTAAATATAAAGATCACAACAAACATGAAATCTTGAGAAAGACCTAAAACGTAAATACTCACAAAATTTGCGATCAACCCTTTTATTCCTCATTGTCCTGTCTTATGTGTTGAATGGATTCTACTTTTTTTCCCTTTATCCAACAAAACAATTGAAATTAGTATTTCACACGATAATTAAATTTGATGTACATAAAAGAATAAATAAATGACTACATATCTCTTATGCACATTGTAGTTGAGATGGCTCTGCTTGTGACACAATTATGTTCATTTCTTTTACTATCTTATTCTACACTTTTTTGGACATCCCTACCGACATGTCTTGGTTTTCCCCTTGTTTGTCCCTTGGAATTTTCAAAATCTCTCTGGAAAAGAAAATGAGAATTATCAGATATATAATTTACGTAATAAAAAAAAAAATCTAGTGCGTATAGTAACTTAATATGCACCAGGGCATCAACTATATTTATAAGCACTGATGCCAACTGTAAAAATAATTTTTTTAATATTTTTCTAATTTAAATTAAGCGATGTTGTTGACATACAAATAAGCACTAGTGCTCTTACTATGTGCAAAGCGCACCGGTAACTGTGAAGGCATTTTTCAAAAAAACTAATAGCGAGAGGATGATTTGGGATCCAATGTAATGAGTGGTTTCATTGCAACAGATAGGAAACACCCATATATAAATAAACAAACCCTATAAAAAATTTGCTAAAAAAAATTTCTCCTTGCGAAATATAGAAGATAAAGCAAAAAAACAATGAGGAAATTAGGGCTTCCGATATTGAAGGTAACTATGAAACCCTTTTTTTTGTTTGGGAATGCACTGAAAATTGTTTGAATCAAATAGGAGAATGATTAAGATGATTAATAGAATGAAATTATATACCTAAAATTTCTCTTCTACATATTTCTATGTGATCTTCAATAATTCCCCTCGAATTTGGCTCTTAAAAAATCCACCCACTCTGAAGTCTTTGTTGATAAATATTTGTTGCACAAATATCCCTTCTCAATTTTGGCAAAGAAATAAAAGAACGAATAGGGTTTTCCTTTATAAACACAAAAATTGAAATTCCCGCTCATTTTTTTGTTGTATATTTCAGCGCATTGATGATAAACACACGCTGTTTTTTTTCTTCGAAAGTTACATTTTCAGTGAGCTTTACAGTGATTAGTGCATAGGTGTGATGTGTATGTATGACACACCGATTTATTTTTGTAATAAATTTAAACATATTGATAGTAAGCGCGCATTATTTTTCTAACTTGCTTCACTCATTGCGCTATACAATTAGTAATATACTGGTGTAGTGTGTAAGTAATAACTCATAGTAAGAGAGTTTAATTTTCAAAATGTAAATGAAAACATCGGCATCTAAATTTTGTAGAGGCAATATCGAAGGTTAGTCTTGGTTTATCCATATGCACCGGTGCATATATATATGATGAAGTGCACCGTCAAGTTATAAAATTTATTTGGAATTACTTTTTAAGTTAGATTGTTCTATGCTTCTCAAGATGACGGTTTTGGCTCAAATGCAGAAAAAAAGGAATTACAATATCAGATAGTCAATTCTTTAGATTCCAAGTCATTATGTATTGTTGGAAGTCCTTTAAGTTCTCTCATGCCGATTGAAATACATCTAGAATTTATTGATAATTCATTTATCTCATTGAATTTATGTTATGTATGCACGTGTAGTTGAATAATTGTTCATTGAATTTTGCAGGATCAAGATTCGGGATCGAGTTCATATGCTCAAGATATTCCCACAATCTAAAAATTCTGCAAACTCTTATCAAGAAAAAGATACAAGCAGATGTTTGATGAAAATGGACAGTTGCTTTACCCTACCAATACTAACATGAAAATTCCCATCAACCATATTGGGTCAACAATATTGCACCGTGAATTGGATCTCTTTTATGTAGACAACCCCGTAGGTCATAAGAAAAAGATAATTGACTAATTGTATTTTTGGATTTTAAATGGAACTAATGTAAATGTATCGCTTAATTCGACATTTGTTTTATAATGTGGTTGGTTCATGTTTATTATTGGGGAAAATTTTCCATGCTTCTAATAAGTGTTTGGTATAATGTTTAAACATATTAAATGCATTGTGTTACTAATATTATCGATGTAATGTCCAATACTTTTACAATCAAGATTATGATGATGAGCAACATGTCCACCATCTACTATTGCAACCCAATTTGTTGTTAAGTCATGAGCTTGCTTCTAATTGAAAATAGCTCAAAGAGAAAGCATACCAAGAATGGTTGAAACAACCACCTATTAAATTCCCACTATGTCTTGATTCACCAATTAAAAACCTCGATAGTAACAATAGTTCTTCACATGTTGGGGATGAAGGAAATGATATAGAGGTTGGTATTGATGATTTCTTTTGGGATACCCAAGCCATGGAGGGAATGTTGTTACATGCATTCCAGAAAAATGAACTAGGAGATGATGATGATGTCGTAGATACCTTCTTTGAAAGCCTGAAATATACTTCCACCACCCCTCTATTTGGTCGAGTATAGGGGTCTATAAGTTCTACCCAACAAGGAACAACAATGTTACTATACAACTTGAAAGGAATGCATGGTATGTTATATGGGTGTTTCTCGACACTTTTGAGGTAGCTAACCATTAAGTCCCCTAAATTTGTAAGGAATCTTGTCACAAAGTGAAGAAAGAAAAGGGTTGTTTTTATTCATGCTTAATGACAATTTACATTTGCATTACCCACTAATTGCAGGTTACTCGAAGATAAGGTACTTCCAAGTGATAATTTATTTCCCGATAGTTGTGCAGAGGAAAAGAAAATGATGAAAATGTTGGGTCTTGAGTACATATCATACCACTCATGTCTGAATGATTGTATTATATACAGAAACAAATATGTAGACAAAGAGATATGTCCAGAATGTGGGCATAATATGTACCATAAATAAAATAAAATGGTAAGGCACATGGTCCTCCTCATAAAATATTGAGACACATGCCTACAATTCCAAGGATTCAAAGGATCTTTCGTTGCAAACAATTAGCCATGTTGCAGGGGTGGCATGCCTCACATAGAAGTGAGCCAAGAGTTATGTGAATCCAAACAAATTCAATATCCATGAAGCATATAATGGATACATGTCTCGATAAATTAAAGGATGAAGTATGGAGCCTACAATTACGAATAGCTATGGATGGAGTTAACCTGTATTTCCTCCAAAACACCAACTATTATTTTTGGCTAGTGGTAGTGATCAATAACAATATACTGCCATGGATTTTCATGAAGAATGAACATCTTATGTTGGCTCTTATAGTCATGGGTAGAAGACAAGTGAAGAGAATGGATGTCTACCTCCAACCACTAATCGATGAATTTAAGACACTGTGGGAAGGGATACATGTATATGATGTATCAAGACCCATCCCAATGGAGAGGTATTTTACATTGTATGGAATATTGCATACACTACACATGATTATCCAGGGCTAGGATTTTTCTCCGGTAAGCATGTTCATTCATTTGCTTATATTTGTAATGTTATTTGACATACTTCATTTGGTGCAACTATATTTTTCACACTAATATGCTTTGTATATGATAACATTGTAGGTCTTGTAACAAAAGGGTATCATGGATGTAAATGTTGTGGACCTTTTAAAAAGGATAGGTGGTTCAACCACCTATGAAATTCAGTTTATGATTGTTCGAGGGTATTCCTCCCAGAAGAAAACCCTTATAGAAGAGTTTCAACTACTTTCAAGGGTAAACTAGAGATAACCTAGAGACCTGAAATAATGACATCGATAGATTGGATTAGGGAATATGAAACAAAGAAGGAAAAGGAAATGGAAAACTTGTTTGATTCAAATGGGGAACCTATGTTTGATGATCCTGAATTTTTTGACACCTATGTTAAGAATTGTCCATTGGGATGAAAAGGAAATATGTATTTTATGAGCTTCCATCTTGGGAGCATGTTAAGATTGGTCACTTACTATATCCCATGCATATATTAAAAAATGTTTCATCTTCTTTATGGAGCCACATATCATGGAATAAAAGAGACACATTGGCTATTAGGAGAGATATTATTGATTCAAAAACTAGAAAGAGACATTGGCCAAGGAAAGAAACTAGAGGAGAGGTTGGTCCCTCTTGGTATTTTAAAGAAGGTGATGTCCCATGGATTTTGACGAAAGATGATCTTTCTATGGTGAAGGATGTTATATTGGGTGTGAAGGCACCTTCTTTATATGGGTCGACTCTGCGACATTGCTTCACTGTAGAAGGGAATTTGTCGGGGTTGAAATAACATGACCATCTGAAGCTTCTAAGGGTATGTATGTTGAATACATGATTCTTCTTCTATACTGACATTGTTAAAAATATGTTATGCACTCATAGTTTTATGGAAATTAATGATGTGTGTGTCTATTTTGTAGTGTCATTATTCTTTACTCACGCATGGTTGTGTGAGCCATGACTTCCCCTAGGACATGCAACCTGCCATATCGAAATTATCTACATTTGTATATTGGATCACATCAAGGGAGATTCATATGGCTAGCATTCCAAGGTGGCATTGAGAGATAATTAAGATTTTTTGTATGTTTGAGAAAGAATTGCTCACGAGTTTTATGGAATTGCAAGTCCATATTCTAATTCACCTACCCGAGGATGTTGAATTAGCTTGGGTGCTCTCATGTCATTGGATGTTATTCTTAGAGAGGTACATAAAAAAATTGAAGTGGTTTGTTCAACAAAGGGAAAAACCAGAGGGCTCTATGGAAAAGGGGTACATAGTATACAAGTCATTCCATTATGCCAATGAGTGCATCAAGTAAATTGATGACACAATAGGGGCAGTCATTTGGGACAACCATCAAGATGAAGAAAAAAGGGAATGAGAGATAATCCAAATGAATGGAAAAAGGCGCTTGATAAAGAGTAAGTAAGATCTATTTTGTCAATTTAGTACAAAGAAATTTTTTACATTAAAGTTGATAATATATATTTCATCCCATGCTATCCGTTTTGAATTCTTGTATACATCATTGAATTCAAAAATTGATGCCATTGATAAATTCAGTCTTTAATTTGATAATATATATTTGATCTTATTCTATTCATTTTGAATTTGTGTATCCATCAACGAATTTAGAAATTGATGTCATCAATAAATTCATTCTTTACAATGCGGAGGCAATGTGACCATGGGTCACATTGAATGAAGGGAAAAGAAGGAAATGAGACAATGACATGAAAGAATTTAGATGTTTGAATGATAGAAGCATGCCTTATCCTGATCATTTAAAAGAAAATATGCCAAAAATATGTCCCAATAATTGGGTCCTAACCAGGTACAAGAGAAATATGCAATGCCCAGTCCTAACTCATGTAGAGGATATATGGATGCACTAAACATAGAGATTGGGTGCAACAACTCTATAATAACATGTTTGAGTACCATATTATATTTATAATATTGCACATTTGAATTGTAACATGTATTATGTTTTTATTAATGCTTTGGTTATTAGACATATGGCACCATCCTTTGTTTGCATTTTTACATGTTGATGCAGGAGCATCATAAGAGAGCCAACAAAGCAAGTGCAAAGGTGAAGGACAGTTGGAATTGCACCAATGCACGTTTTGAAAACATTTTGAATTTCAAAGGATAAAGAATTAATGAAATATTTGAAAGGATGTATTTGCATTTATGTTTTGGAGATTGTAAACAGATCTTGAGCATTTCTCTCATCTGTCGGATATGGAGGCATTTAATTGTAATGAATGTAAAGTAGTTGTAGCTTTTATTTTGATTAGATAGATTAGAACCATAGGAGGGAAAACTCATAAAAGACACCCTTATATGTATTGTTGAATAATTTTCATTATAAGTTGTAGAGCTGTAGAGAGTAAGAGCATAGAGAAGAACAAAAATTGTAGGATGGTATAAGCAGATAACTGTTGCGATTGAACTGTGTACAGGAGCACTGGGATTAATACAAAAATGCTTTGATTCCATTTCATGGTGTTGTGGTGGTTGTTGTTTACATCTATTTTAATGGTATGTTTACAGTTTTGCTTATGTTCTCTGTTATGAATTTGTTTCAATGCTATGTGTGTGTATGCTCTTGATTTCATGTTGAATGTATGAAGTCTGTGAGAGTAGAAGTATGAGTTTCAATTGTTTCTCGTCCTGAGGATTCCTCAAAGGAGTGCAGTGAAGGTCTGCATAGAGTGCGTTGACAGAGTTCTGAGTTTTATCTCAGAAAATCTCAGGGGGGATACCGTTGTTCTCATACCAGTTGGAGTGAAAGTATTGCATAGAGTCATGCAAGGTGTGCAGCGGTGAGTTGAAGTCTTAGACTTTTCCATCTGAGGAGAAAGCTTGAATAATTGTTGTCGCAAAGGAGTGCATAGAGTTGAAGAGTGAAATAACCAGGGGTTATTTTGAATGCCGCAAGGTGTGCATGTAGGGATTCCTTAGATTCCATGAGTTATAGTGAGAGTCCAAATTCAAAAGAGTTAGAACTGTTGAAGTGTTCAAAGGAAGAATGAGGCTGGGAGTCACCTCGCATAATCTAAGATCATAAGGAAAGACGCCAAGTTATTTGGCCAGGAGTCTTTGAGAAGTCTGAATGGACGGTCAAAATTATCAAAGGGAGAATCGTGAAGTTTCATGGGCCATTTGATCTGGCAGACCAGCGGGAAGATTAAGGTTGTGTGTCTTTCAACACTCATAAGCTCAGGAGGGACAGTGGCCATTGGATCCAGATCAACGAGGGTCGTTGGTCTCATGCTTAAATTTTTTGTTTTGGAAGTCGGGTGTGGAAGATGTTGTGACTCAGAGTTGAGAGTTGTGAACTCCCGATTTGAGACGTCCCGGTAGAATCAAGGTCATCAGATCATAGGGAGTTCAGATTCGTTGATCGTGGCAAGGAATCATCGCGATTTCATCCATCGGTGAAGGGTGTTGTTTCATTTCAAATCGTTGATAAGCGAAATTCTGAAGTGCTAAAATATTTGGGCCCCAGGTTTTAGACAGAGGTCACATTAAGTAAAGTCAAGGGAGGATTCAAAGGACCCGTTAGCCTTTCGGGGTTTCAGGGATTGACGAGTCAGGGACTCATACTAGGTTTGTGAAGTCGCGAAACCCGATATACCATTTGGGCGAAAAGTGTGGTCATTTTAGCTAATCACATGGGTAAGAGTTGGTACTTAGTGCTTATTCGCACAGGCGTAACTTCTAAGAAGGACCTGTGGATAAACAATTGTGTGTGGAAGATTTCTGCGGGGAATCAAGGAGTCAACCAGACTCAAAGGGGGATTAGGAACGATCCTTAGACCAGGAGGTCATGCAGAACCTGTTCAGGTAGGGGTACTGCGTCAGGTGGTATCAGAGCCTACAATATTTTTTTATGTAGGAGAGAGGAGACAGAAGGAAAGTTGTGATTTGAATTCTGCGTAAACAGATTTAAAACAATGTCGCCCAGAAGACGTCAAGATAGACCAATACCCAATCCAACTGTGGAAAGGGAGATGAGAGAAATCCATGCTCGAATAGATGTTATGGAGACAACACAGAGATAGACATTTGATGTTGGAGATGTCAGTGAAGCCGAAAGTGAAAATGAGGCTAGATCTGGAGAAGAAATTACAGTTGAAGATGATGCAAAAGAGTGTCTATTTAGGGTTGTTGTAAGAATAGGTGTCAGGGAAAACATGGGCATTCTGAGGTATGAATCCAACTTAGACGTCGAGGAGATGCTAGATTGGTTTATAGCTCTATATAAGTACTTTGATTATGAAGATATTGAAGAGGATAAGAAATTCAAACATGCCATCACTAGACTTAAAGGGCATGCAGCACTGTGGTGGGATGAACTACAGGCTGACAGGCATTGCAAAGGCAAGCAAAGAATCAAAAGCTGGGATAGAATGGTTGCAAATATGAAATCCAAATTTATACCCAAAGATTACCAGATTAATATGTTTTGAAGAATGAAGAATTTGAGGTAGAAAGGGATGACAGTGAAGGAATACACTGAGGATTTCTACAGGATAAACATTAGAGCAGGTCATCGAGAAAGTGATGATGAGAAGGTCACCAGATACATGAATGGTTTGAGATATGATGTTCAGGACGAGATGAGCATGATGACGATTAGAAATGTGGAAGATGCTTATTAGATTGCTCTGAAGGCTGAAGAGAAATTGGCCTGAAAGAAAAGTCAAAGAGGCAGAGGTAGAAGTCAGAGCAAAGGAAAAGCAATTGCCCAGGATAGAGTAAAGAAGCCTAAGGAGGAAGAAAAGAAACCTCATACTCACCCAAAAAGAGGGGGAAGTTCACAGGGAAGACAATCTACCGACATAAATACTTTTCCGCAAGCCAGAGGAAGAGGAAGAGGCAGAGGTGGTGAGATAAAATGTCTTGTCTATGGAAATATTGGACATAAGTCTTATGAATGTCCTAACATAAAAAGAGACGGAAGAGGCGAAGCTCACATTTGAGAAGCGCAAAGGAGAAATGTTGAGGCAGAAGATGTAGAAGGTGGAAGGTCCTTAATGATGAGGAAAATTCTCTTAAATCCAAAGAAGGAGATAGAGAATCCAGTCCAAAGGAACAGTTTATTTAGGACTGCTTGCAAGACCAAGGATAGGGTATGCAAGGTAATAGTGGATAGTGGAAGCACAAATAATTTAGTATCCACTGAAATGGTGGAGAAGTTGGAATTGGAGACTTTTGCACATCCGAGCCCATACAAAGTCTCATGGTTACAAAAGGGACATCAAGTAACTGTCACTAAACAATGTTTAGTTGAATTTAAGATAGGGGGATATAAGGATGAAATTTTATGTGATGTTATTCCCATGGATGTTTGTCATCTTTTTTTGGGTAGACCGTGGCAATATGACATAAATGTTATTCATGATGGGGGAAGGAACACATACACCTTGGAGAAGAATGGTAGGACAAATATGTTGCTTCCAATTAAAGATGAGAAGGTGAAAGCAGAAGCAATAAATACTATACCTCTCATGAGTGGGAAGGATCTTCTTGACGAAGTCAAGAAAGAAGAAGACATGCAATTTGTTGTAGTGAGAAAACCCAGATTCATTTTGACAAGTACTTCGATAGACGATCTACCGGAGGAAATTCAAGAACTGCTGGAGAATTTCACTGATATAGTGGTGGATGATTTACCTTGTTCGTTGCCTCCCATCAGGAGTATAAGCCATCACATTGACCTTATACCAGGAGCAAGTTTACCAAACAGAGCAGCATATAGATTGACGTCGCGGGAGAATGAGGAAGTTAAGAAGAAATTCTAGGATTTGATGGACAAGGGATTGGTTAGAGAAAGCTTGAGTCCATGCATTGTACCAATAGTGCTAAGACAAAAGAAAGATGGTGGATGGAGAATGTGTACAGATTCAAGGGTTATAAACAAGATTAACATCAAGTATAGATTTCCTTTACCCAGGATGGATGATTTGATGGATTTCTTAAGTGGAGTAAGGGTTTTTTTCAAAAATTGATTTGAAAAGTGGATATCATCAGATTCAAATGAGAGAAGGTGATGAATGGAAGACAGCATTCAAGATGAATGAAGGACTGTATGAATGGCTTGTCATGTTGTTTCGTTTGACGAATGCACCAAGTAATTTTATGAGGTTGATGAATGAAGTCTTGAAGGATTTCATTAGAAAGTTTGTGATTGTGTATCTTGATTATATATTGATCTTCAGTAAAAATGAGGAAGAACAATTGAGACACTTAACTCTAGTGATGAGGAGGTTGCAGCAAGAGAAGTTGTTGATAAATTTGAAGAAGTCATCTTTCATGAAGAAAGAACTCATTTATTTGGGGTTTGTAATCTCTTCAAATGAGTTGAAGTTGGATCCTGAAAAAGTAAAAGCAATTAGAGATTGGCCATCACCAAAGAGTATCTTTGAAGTTCGAAGCTTCCATGAATTGGCTAGTTTTTACAGGAAATTCATCAGGAGTTTCAGCGGGATATGCGCACCAATGATGGACACAGTTAATAAAATACATAAATCTTTTTATTGGACAGAGGAAGCAGAGAAGAGTTTTAAGTTGTTGAAAGAGAAAATAACTGGACAACCAGTTCTGGTCCTGCCATATTTCAGTAAGACATTCCAATTCAGATGTGATACAAGTGGATTCATGAATGGCGCAGTCTTAAGCCAAGACAACAGGGCGATTGCATACTTCAATGAGAATTTGAACGAAACCAAGATGAAGTATTCAACGTATGACAAGGAGTTTTATCTAGTCATACAGGCGTTGAAGAAGTGGAGGCGTTACTTGGTTCCAAAGGAGTTTGTCTTGTATAGCGATAACCATGCTTTACAATTCATAACTCGACAAGAGAAATTGAAACAGAAGCATGCAAAATGGGTTGAATATATGAAGAAGTTTACTTTTGTTATAAAGCATATTTCTAGAACTGGTAACAAGGTTTTTGATGTGTTGAGCAGGAAATGTCTGATTTTGCAGGAGTTTTGTGTGAAGATCTTAGCTTTTGATAGCCTTAAGGATATGTACAGAGACAATTCAGATTTTAAAGAAGCCTATGAAGCATGTGAGAATCCAATTCTTAGGGATATAAGCCAATGGATTGAATGCTTGATTCAGGATGGACTATTGTTCAGGGGTAACCAGTTGTGTATACCGAAATGCTCTATGAGAGAGAACCTCTTGAAGGAAAAACATAGTGGGGGATCGGCTGGACATTTCGGCCATGATAAGACTTTTGCGCAACTAAATGGCTCATACTATTGGCCAGGGATGAGAATAGATGTCAAGAAATTCGTGAACAGAAGCAGTCTTTTCCAGCATGAAAAGGGGAAAAGACAGAATGCAAGGTTGTATCAACCATTACCGATACCAAAGAGGTCGTGGGATGCGGTAAGTATGGATTTTGTGTTAGGACTATCGAGGACATAGAGGGGTTTTGATTCCATATTCGTGGTAGTCGACAGGTTCTCTAAAATGGCACATTTAATTCCATGTAAGAAAACCAGTGATGCAACTCACATTGCAAACCTGTTTTTTAAAGAAGTTGTTAGACTTCATGGCTTACCCAAGAGTATAGTTTCAGATCGAGATACCAAATTTGTTGTTCATTTCTGGAGAACACTATGGAAGAAGCTAGGGATAGAACTGTCTTTTATCTCAGCATATCACCTTCAGAAGGATGGACAGACTGAGGTAGTGAACCGAATTCAGGAAGATTTATTAAGGAGTTTAGTAGTTGAACATCACAGTCAGTGGGATCAGATTCTTCCACAAGCGGAATTTGCATATAATGATTCACCTAACAAAAGCACAAAACAGAGCCCATTCCATATAACATATGGAATGCAGCCGAGGGGAGTATCTGAATTGAGAGACTTAGGTCAGAGCGAATTCAGAAGTGCTGGAGTAGAGGATTTTGCAGTAGAAATGTAAGAGCTTCACGGAAAAGTTAAGGAGCGGATAAAGAATTCCAACTAGGAATACAAGCATAAAGAAGATCAACATAGAAGAGAACTTTAGTTTGAAGTGGGAGATTTAGTATTAGCTCACCTGAGTAAAGAAATATTCCCGAGGGAAACGTATAATAAGTTGAAGATGAAGAAGATAGGGTCATGTAAGATTTTGAGGAAATTTGAGGCCAATGCTTATGAGATAGAATTTCCAAATGATGTGGACATCTCGCCCATATTCAATGTAGCAGATATGTATCCTTACAGAGCCGATGGAAAAAAGGGGTTGGAGGATCAAAAGGAATTTCAATGGGTTAAACAACTACCTGTAGCTGAAAAGCCGCAGATGGAAAAGAAAATTGACCAAAGAGTTGGGAAGAAGACCTGAAAAAAAGAATATTTTGAGTATTTGATAAAATGGAAGGGACGCCCAATTGAGGATGCCAATAGGGAAAGTGACGCAGATATCCAAAGACATGGACAGACGGTGCAGGATCTCATGAATAGGAACCCATGAATTTTTCAGCCAAGGGAGTATGATGCAGGAGCATCGTAAGCGAGCCAACAAAGCAAGCGCAAAGGTGAAGGACAACTAGAATTGCACCAACGCATGTTTTGAGAACATTTTGAATTTTAAAGGATAAAGAATTAATGAAATATCTGAAAGGATGTATTTGCATTTATGTTTTGGATATTGTAAACAGATCTTGAGCGTTTCTCTCATCTGTCGAATATGGAGGCATTTAATTGCAATGAATGTAAAGTATTTGTATTTTTTATTTCAATTAGATAGCTTAAAACCGTAGAAGGGAAAACTCATAAAAGACACCCTCATATGTATTGTTGAATAATTCTCATTGTAAGTTGTAGAGATGTAGAGAGTAAGAGCATAGAGAAGAACAGAGATTGTAGGATGGTATAAGTAGATAAATGTTGCTATTGAACCGTGTACAGGAGAACTGGGATTAATATAAAAATGCTTTGATTCCATTTCATGGTGTTGTGGTGGTTTTTTTTTACATCTATTTTAATGGTATGTTTACAGTTTTTCTTACGTTCTATGTTATGCATTTGTTTCAATGCTATGTGTGTGTACGCTCTTGACTTCATGTTGAATGTATGAAGTCTGTGAGAGGAGAAGTATGAATTTCAATTGTTTCTCGTCCTAAGGATTCCTGCAAGGAGTGTAGTGAAGGTCCGCATAGAGTGCAATGATAGAGTTCTGAGTTTTATCTCAGAAAAGCTCAAGGGGGATACCGTTGTTCTCATACCAGCTAGAGTGATAGTATTGCACAGATCCGTGTGCACCGGCGAGTTGAAGTCTTAGACTTTTCCAACCGAGGAGAAAGGTTGAAGAAATGTTGTCACAAAGGAGTGCACAGAGTTGAAGAGTGAAATAACCAGGGGTTATTGGAAATACCACAAGGTGTGCGTGCAGGGATTCCTTAGATTCCAGGAGTTACAGTGAGAGTCCAAATTCAGAAGGGTTAGAACCTTTGAAGTGTTCAAAGGAAGAACGAGGCCCGGAGTCACCTCGCAGAAGCTAATATCATAAGGAAAGATGCCAAGCTATTTGGCCAGGAGTCTTTGAGAAGTTTGAATGGACGGTCAAAATTCTCAGAGGGAGAATCGCGAAGTTTCGTGGGTCGTTTGATCTTGCAGACCAGCGGGAAGATTAAGGTTGTGTGTCTTTCAACACTTGTAAGCTCAAGAGGGATATTGGTCATTGGATCTGGATCAACAAGGTTCATTGGTCTCGTGCTTAAATCCGTTGTTTCAGAAGTCGGGCGTGGAATATGTTGTGACTCGGAATCGAGAGTTGTGAACTCCCGATTTGAGACGTCCTGATAGAATTAGGACCATCAGATCACGAGGAGTTTGGAGTCGTTGATCATGACGAGGAATCACCGTGATTTTGGCCACTAGTGAAGGGTGTTGTTGCATTTAGAATCACCAATAAGAGAAATTCCGAAGTGTCGAAATATTTGGGCCCTAGATTTTAGACAGAGGTCACATTAAGTAAAGTCAAGGGAGGAGTCAAAGGACCTGTTAGCCTTTCAGGGTTTCAGGGATTGACGAGTCAGGAACTCATCCTAGATTTGTGAAGTCACAAAACCCGATATACCATTTGGGTGAAAAGTGTGGTCATGTCAGCTGATCACATGGGTAAGAGTTGGCTCTTAGTGCGTATTCGCACAGGCGTAACTTCTAAGAAGGACCTGTGGATAAACACTTGTGCGTGGAATATTTCCACGGGGAATCAAGGAGTCAACCAGACTCAAAGGGAGATTAGGAACGATCCTTAGACCAGGAGGTCATGCAGAACCTACTGAGGTAGGGGTGTTGCGTCACATGTGCATTTGTTCCCATCTATATGGACATCATTTACACACTAAGTATGCAGATGATGGACACATCACACAAGATTGTGGAGTGGAGGTCGAGTTTGATCAATCTAGTCATGCTATCCACTGTGATCAAAACCTAATAGAAGGGAATTTAGGTTACATTGGAAATATACAAGAGATCATGCAAGTGGACTTCCCATCATTTTAATGTGTTATTTTTTGTTGTAAGTGGTGGGATACATTCGAGGAAAGAACTGTAAAGGAATATCATGATAATGTGAGAATATGTATTAACCCTAAAAATATGTGGGTTGAAAGTAAAGAGCCTTATGTTTTCCTAAAACCTTGTAACCAAGTGTTTTTTAACCCAAATGTTTTGGATTAGGATTGGTGGTTTGTACTGGGACATGATCCAAGATGTAAACATATTTTTTAGAACAACAATATTACAATGCCAAGTGAGGAAGATAATTAGGTTGATGGCAATGAAGAATGATTTGTAAATTATTTGTTTGGACATTTATATTGTGGATGTGTCATTTTATTATGGGTATCTATAATTGATCCAGAATTGGATCCAGGAGCTTGATGGGGCTCAGAAAGGCCTAAAAATAAAATTTCTCAGAATGGATTCAAAACAAACATGTGCATAGACCTCGTTGATATGAACCCAACGCAGTTTGAATGGTATCAAACATACATCGTATGCTCAAGTTATGGCAATCTATTCGTTTTGCCAAACATGCAAAATAAAATGTTGATTGTACAGTCCATCCAATCCCATGTGGCAACTGACTGTACAGGACGTACGACCATACATCTGATGTGGCAAGAATAGTCAGCGTTGATGTGGCATCTTCTGGAGGTGACATGTGTTGGATCATGTTGTCATTGATGCCAATGGTTTGATTGATTGATGTCAAGTGATTGATTGATGTCAAAGGATTGATTGATTGATGATTGATGTAATATAATATGTATTGTCCTTG
>ML786973.1:297952-321898 GCA_009831015.1 Picea engelmannii
TGAAATGATATAAGAATAACAACAGAAATAGCACTTTGAATCTGAAAGCAATGTTCACGGGCCTCTTCGAGGGGGCAACCTCCAGTTGAGCAGAGCTCTATTACAATAATATCTAAGCTAAGGTTCTCATACCCTCGACTCCTATTTATACTAAAAAGAAGCATCTAGAGGAAGATCCTTCTAGAAGCTTCTACCCTCGACTCCTATTTATACTAAAAAGAAGCATCTAGAGGAAGATCCTTCTAGAAGCATAAGCTTCTAGAAGGTCTTCTTACATCCACCTTATTCTATTTTATTGAAAGGCCTTATCAATATTGACCTTTATTACATATGAATATATTGTTCTACCTATGTGCGGGTTAGGACCCTAACAAACATAGTGTTTTTTTTTTGTCCTTATGAGTATGTAATCTTTAAGGTTAATTCTGTAACCTTTTGTGGGACCAAAAGGTCCTTAGTGGGGAGGTGTGATCTAGAATCGGATCCAGGAGCTTGATGGGGCTTAGAAAGGCCTAAAAATAAAATTTCTCAGAATGGCTTCAAAACAAACATGTGCTTAGGCCTTGTTGATACGAACCAAACACAACTTGAACGGGCTCAAACGGATGTTGTATGCTCAATTTATGGTGATCTGTTCGTTTTGCCAAATATGTAAAAAAGATGTTGACTGTATAGTCTATACAGTGCCACGTGGCAACTGACTGTATAGGCCGTATAGCCATACAATTGACATGTCAGGCACAGTCAGTGCTGACATGGAAGCTTTTGGAGGTGACACGTGGCAGGTTGACTGGGCTTACAGAGCTGACATGGACAGGACAGGTGGACAAACTAAGAGTGACATGTGTCACCACTGCAAGAGTAACACATGGCACATCTGTGCGGATGATGTGGCAGGTCCATACAATCCATATGACACATGACAGGGTATGATCAGCTGATAGGGAAGATGATGTAGCAGAGCTGGACCAGTTGGATTTTGACATGTGGAATAGGCATTGGCGTATGGAATGGTGCCACGTGGCACCTAGGCATTGGTTCGTTTCATTGAAAAAACTTTTGGAGTTTACGAGTTTCGAACACTGGACCTCACCGGGTGCCAAACCTTTGCATAGGTCGGTCTACCAACTCGCCTACCGGTGTGTCTTATTAAATATATGGCTAAAATTATATTTGAATTTGTAAAAGGGGTAAGGCGGAGGTGGAAAGGGCTGGGGCCTAGCCCCAGCCCATAGTCGTAGCACCACCATACAACCACATTCCAAAACGGGTGCTCCACTATATGGATGAGTCACAGGTGTTGGGGCCAAGGGATAAGGGTTAAAAAATGTGAGATTTAATCCCATGGAACTCGGGGCTATGACCAATAGTTAGGTGAGTTTTTGAGACTCGGACATATTATTTAATGCCATGTGACCAGAGATTGTGGGGTAAGGGCCAGCGCGCAGACCTTAGGGGCTTACGCTTGCCCATATGAAGCCATATGACCATGTTTTAGGAGCACGCGTCTAGGTCAGAGGGGATCAATCCAATTTTAGTTATAAAGTGGGTTATGAACTTTATTATATGGATTTTTGGTGATTTCTTTAACAGAATTGAGAGATTTTGGCCCATATTGGGGAATATTGGGCCCTTTTTGAGGCCATATCTTGGGGGGGAGTTGGGAGATGGTTACCAACTTTAGATCTATATAAACCAATCCTTCTTGAGGCCATGATAGGTGGTTCAGAACAGGTTTATGCTGTTGAATTGTTGAGCCAAAGTCATTTTTATGCAGGGAAGTTATTTAGGAGCGCACCTTTGCGGACCATTTTTGGGAGCTTCATTCATCCGATTTGGGTGTCATTTATTGTGATGGGTTCATGAGATATAGTATAACATGACCAGCTCATTGTTGTAATCCATTGGCACTTTCATGATGTACATTTAAAGCTTCGAACAGAAATAAGAAAGCCCACTAAGACAAGGCTCGGAGACGTAGGCGAGATTGTCGAACTTTGTTATCACATTGGTGTTTATGGTTTGTTGTTGTTTATGCTTCATTTCAGATCTGTATATTTGTTTATGGATGTTATGTTTTCTCATCATTTCTTCCTCTTTCATGAAGCTTCCTAAATGGTTAATTAACGCAAGGTAAATAACTCAACCATTGTCGTGTAAAAGATCTTTTCGGATCAATAATGGCCAATTATGTTTTTTTTTTCTTCATTTTATAATTATGTTGGATATGAAAATTTAACAACCATTTACAACCACCATATTGAAACGAAATTAAATAGGACAAGCATAAGATGTGGTTTTGATATATTTTTATTGTCATATTTATTATTTATTATAGCATATTTATGTTGTATTGTATTAACATATGTTTATGTTAGTCATTGAATTACTAAGCATTAGTTGAGATATCACAAATTTGGCGACATATAGTAGTAAATATTTATTTTAAATTATATTTTATTTAACAAAAAAATGAAGATATAAAAAATATTCAAACCTCAAAAATTTTATTGTTTGGAAAAATCAAAATTCAAATAAATATATTCTTAGTTTGATGGAACCTCTAAGGACATTTCCAACAAAATAACTTTGTGCAACGTCTATGAGTTATGGAATCACACTTGTATAGATCAAATTGTATTATTATTCTCTATATTTAGTATTTTAAATTTAATTGAATAAATTTCATATATTATAATAGTTGGATGATATAAATTAACAAAATCTTTGGAAAAAATAAATATTAATAAAATATAATAATTGTGATTTTAGTAAACATTTATAATAAAACTTTGTCTTGTAATCTTTGAATAATAAAAATTAAAAAAACAACATTATTATTACAACATCATTATTATTATTAGTGAATAATTATGTTATATTGTTGTTATTATAATACATGAAAAATACATAAATATTCAAATCAAGATCATTTCACTTAGTATATTTAAGTATTTTTGTTTCTAAACATGTTTAATCAACATATTGTATCTTGTTGAACAACAAAAAATTCACCTTGAAGAATAGTTAAACATTATATGGAAACTGTAAATTTAAATGAGCGATACATCTCAAAACTAACTTAAAAGCAAAGAAATCATTATCAATGTCTTCCATTGGCACACTCATAATACGTTTTATAATCAAACAGCAACAACCACATCATTATATGAAAAACATTTTATACATGAGAAATATACATATGAATATAGATTTCAAACATACATCTCAACGAAATATGCAATAAATATTCCATATATACATCTCAAGTCAAATATAAAACAATCAATATACATGTCAATCAGTACCACTACTAGCTAGGTCCATCATCATATCCAAATGCATAAACATCTCTACTACCAGAGGTAGAGCCTTTATCAATACCAACTATGTTAGAAATAAATGTCGAAAAAAGTGTACTATCAAATGTCTCTCTATCAAGATCATCAACATGTGCAACAATAACTGATGTGAACATAGCTTCCAAAGCATCAAAATATTGTGACACATGTGGAGGAAGAAGAGGAGGGGGGTCGATGGATGATGACACATGTGGAGGAGAAGGACAAGGACCAATGGATGGTGACACAAGTGGAGGAGGAGGAGGAGGATCAATGGAATATGGTGACACATGTGGAGGATAAGTGGGAGGAGAAGGAGGATCGAACGTGGATGTAGGTTCAGACATGTGGAGGGGAAGAAACAACAGGAGAAAGAGGAGGAGGAGGAGGAGGATCAGACATGGATGAAAGGTCATACACATGTGGAGGGGAAGAAAGAGGATCAGTGGATGGTGCAACTGACTCATGTGGAGAAGAAGCAGGGGGAGGAGGAGCAGGAGGACCATCTGGTGGAGTAGAGGATGTGGATGGATCTGTTGATGAGCTAGATGGAGTGGTATCGTGAGCATCAACCTTAAACCTCTCAATGAGGTTGAAGGCTCCAACAATATAACACATCATCAATTTCATGTCACAACGCAGACTCATCCATATCGTAGAGAGATCTTCTACATGTAATATGTCTCTAACGGGTGCAGGTACCACTCCGTGACTAGTCATGACACCACATAGTTGATCTGCCACCCCTATCTAGACTCTTTGATTTGGCCTGCATGGCATGTGGGGTATATGTACAGTAGGTTAGTCCTCTACCTCCTCCATCACCTCATCATCATGCTAGGGAGGTTCATCCCCAACATATGTGCCAATATATGCAAAACAATAGATAATAATAAGATAGTTGAAACAAAATGTTACAATAAATTACATGTGCATTAAATAAGACATAAAAATATGAAACTAGATTTATCAAAACATCACAATAAGATTACCTCTCTCATATGTTGGCTCATCTTCTGTAAATCAAATGTTTGGACATGCTCTCCAATCCAACCCCCTGTACGGGTACTATACAATATCAAGGATAGGATTTTCCTCACTAGCCAATAAATCACATACATCCCTATCGATCGGAGAAATGGGAAACTCGAACTAACCCTTTTTGGGTATCAACTTCCCCCACATGCACATACACGCATCAAGCATAAGCTTAATAGGAAAGCAGGGTACTAGTAGTCGAGTGGGAACCCTCTCAAAAAATAGTGTAAGTAAATATGATGTGAATGGGAAGAATCTCATCCCATGTAAAATAGAGCGACAATGATCTAATACATGAAAAAATTGTCTCAAAAAAATCTGACCAACCAATCAATCAAGGCCTCTGCAATAAACTATATACATAATACAACAAAGAAAAATTAATGTGTTTCTCATCATAGCTATATTGTGATAGTTCCAAGAGAATAATACATAGGCACCTAACATCCTCTCTACCAAATGAACTTATCTGTAGTTGAACACCAAAAAATTGGAACTTCGAAGAGAAATGAACCTCTAGATGGACATATCTCTGCACATATTCCTTTTGGGTCTCTCCTACAACACCATGCAGTAGCTTATGGAACTAGGGAAAATCCTCCCCCCTCCTAGACAACCCAATGATGAAATAGAAATCCTCCTGCGTGTGGTGACACTAGATATCGAGACTGACCTTGAACCCCTATCGCCCATGATCTCAACGATAGATAAACTACTGTAACAACAAATAGTTCCCCCTAAGGGATGTACATCCTTATAAAACTTCATGAGGCCAAGATCCATCAAATGGTCATGTGTCGACTATGAAATAGGATGAGGGAACAACTCCCTCTCCTTCTCCTTGGCCTCCCACTCACACAAAAATGTGTGTATCTCAGCTTATTGTTGTTGATGTTGCTCCTCCTTTCGTTTTCGTCGTCTATGATTCAAATACAAATATTTTTAGGAACATATATATAGATAAAATAAATTGAAATTATAAAACAAACACATAAAAATGATGTATATTTAAAAAATCTAAAATTAATTTTTTTTGCAAAAAATACATAAAAAAATTACTGATGTGACTAAAACAGACCATATGCCCTGCTGCAGGTGCGTGATATTAGGAAAACATCACTGCCATGTTGATGACATGTTTCTCGACATACCGCCATGACAGTGCGCCCCATAAGATGCATCGCACCAATAAATTGTGAAATAATCAACTCGATGTCGTGCTCTTTACAACGCTGGTGTGTTGTTTATACATAAATGCACTGCTAGGTTAAATTGTATCATTGCAACTTAAGTAGTGCGATGTGTTAATATGAACACACTGGTGAAACTGTGTTATTGTAGCACTAGCATTACATTTTGCACTATGTTGGATTGTGTAGAGCACCGGTAATAGGGCGTCCAATGAAATCCCCCGGCATGTGAAAACATACAATATTTTCCCAATGAATTGCTTTTAACTACATAGGTTCATTTCATTAACAAAGACACACCTCGATGCTAAAATTTATGGCACACAAAATTGTCAGTGAACTTTGTTAAATTGAAAGCATCGGTGAACTAGTTTTACCAGAGCACCAATGTGAAGTCTAGCGGTGTGTTGTATTACTAACGCACCGCGAACAAGGCCTTACAGAAGACAAACCATGATGCTTATTTTCAAAACCTGACGTCGTAAGTACTTTTAGTGTTTATGCATCGATGCTCCACACTTATTTTCGCACCGCCATGGATTGCAACAGTGCATCTAATAAGTCACACTACTTTGACATATTTTTAAAAATTTGGCTCGTTGTTATTCTCTTTACAACACCGGTTCATTTGTTGGACTGATGGGAACCTCTAGGTTAAATTTATTTATCGCAACTAAAGTGGTGTGATGTGTTACTATTAATGCATCGGTACTATCGTGATAGAGGAGCACCGATGTTTTTTTCAGCGATGTGTTGTAAAGGATAGAGCACCAGAAACGAGGCATCCAATAAGACACCATGTTATGCCAAGTCGAGAAATATATGTCTCGGTGAATTTATTTAAACAACACCAATGCATTTGTTTAAAATGGTTACACTAGTATATTAAATTTTGTAAATCATTAAGTTAGCAGTGTGTTTAATTGAGTGAAATGTATTGGCGTTGGTCGAGGCCAATTATGCGACAGTTGTGATGCGGTCCAAAAGACACACCATTTTTTTTTAATTTATCGTTGTGCTCTTGATTGAAGGACATCGGTGCGTATATGTATATGAGACACGTTGATGGTGGTGCTTACTATGAATTTAACATAGGATGCACCACTTCGGGATATTCGAAGCATTCAGGAGCATCATGCGAAATTGGAAAAATTTTGAAAAAAATGTCAAATTTCAAGCTAAATTCAAATTTTAATTGGATGAAAATGAAAATAGGAAGGTGATAATCATTTTAACTAGACTCTTATGTCTCGAGGAGGCATAGTTTCACTGTTGATAGAAAATGAAAATTCGTGTAATTTCCAAAATTTGGAAATGTGTGGAATCTAATAATGGAGCTATCCAAGTCGCTATAGAGAATCAGAAACATCGTGTATTTGGAAGGAGGGTGAGCACCGGTGATTTCTTGAGAATTTAGAATCACATGATACACTGTAGCAATGAAAATTGGTTTGGTAATTTTTTATATTTACCCTACAGAGGTGCGCCTGACGATAGAGAGGCACACCAATTTGTAATGTTCAATGACACTGGTGTGCCTTATTCGATGCGTGTAACTTTTTTATTATAAAGTATGAAAATTCTTTTGAACATTGAAGCAACGATTTGTATGTACCTTAAAGGTGCACTGATAAAAAATCTTCTGCAAAAACCTTTGGCCACTTGCCTCTGCTAACAACCTCCGCTATAAACAGAGAAGGGATATATTTTTCGAGGAGATTCCATAGAAACCTCCACAAGAAGGTGTTCTCCTTGTAGTGTAAATATGTCATATATACCATCCCAAAGGCCACTAGACCAAATTAACTCTATTCTAACCCTATGACTTATCTCAACATTTATGATGTAGTTAACATCAACATGCTTAAATTATATATATGAGTAACTACATTTATAAGAGGTAGTACTAGTTATGCATCCATACTAAAGTATTTTGGATTTCTAACTGGTTGTCCTAGAATATAGAGTACTTGATACTTGGCCAAATACCAACAATAATATAAACAATATAAAAACACTAGAATTTTCCCAGTGCTTAGCAGCTTGATTGAGCCAAGCCTTTATAAAATTGATGCAATACACACACAAAATCTGATTAACAAAATCCAAACCAATAAGATGAAATTACTACAAAAAAAATGTCAATGAATGCTACTTTTCTAGTTATCAAAATATTTATGGTAGGATGACATAGGAGGCCTAGACAATGGACTAAATCAAGTCAACTTTCTCCTCTTGAGGCATCTTAGCATAATAATGTTGTTATTCATATTGTTGAGTCTCATATTTATTGAAATAGAAACAAGACTCCACTTTATCATAAAGGATGGCCTCAAAGTAATAATTATCATTTCCACTTTCCATAATGGGTGACCATAGAGTATTAATAACAATTTTTCTATTCAATGGGGTGCACTTTTATTTATACACAGACATACACATATATGATCTCCCATCAAATACTCCTTGAGCAAAGCAATTGTTGATACATTATTAAGTTGATAAGGTGTTGTTATGGAAACTATGTGTGATTATGATAGTTGATGTGCTCATAACCATCCATATGTGGCAGACCAATGTATCCATGAGTCAAAGATTGGGATAAGGAAGCCAATGATGCTGATTTGAGAGCCATTTTTCACAATCACGACATAGCTTGTAATTGAGAGAATGTTTTCCTTTTTTCGAGTTAAATGTATCTTTCCCATATATCTATGATTTTGGAAATCTATAGAATAACAACTTTGGATCATCCAAGGGGATTGAGATCCAAGATCCCCAAATATATTGTGATACCAAAGGACTTAATGGGAATGGATCCTGATACTTCTTGGAATTTTCACACAAAGGTCTTACCAATGGATCTAACCCTTGGAACTAAACAAGACTAAATTATTGCACATACATACATATATGTACATACACACACAAAAATATATATATATATATACACAAACACATACACAGACAAGTGGTTGTTTAGTCTTGCTTAGGTCCAAGGGTTAAATCTATTGGTAAGACATTCTTGTGCAAAGTCTAAGAGGTGTTGGGATCCATTCCCATCAGGTTGATTGGGGTTACTAGTGACACGTGAGAACTCCAACCTTTGAAACTAAAAAGGCATAATCTTGAATATGTATACATGCATACACATGTATTTATATGTATGCATATGTATGTATGTATGTATGTATGTGTGTATGTATATGTATATGTATGTGTGTATGTGTATATATGTGTTTGAATGTGTGTGTGTGTGTGTGTGTGTGTGTGTGTGTGTGTGTGTGTGTGTGTGTGTGTGTGTGTGTGTGTGTGTATAAACACACACACACACACGCACACACATCTTTTCCAAAGTGTTATGTCAATCAAGTCAAATAACCATTCAAGGCATATCATTGATGGGGAGGTCATAGGTCACAAGTTCAAATCTGATCATGTTCATTGGGGTTACTCTTCTCAAAATCCTTTGAACACAATGGGGACCATTGTTAATGGAAGGGGAGGGGGCTATAATATGTACTCCAATGCAATTATTATAGTCTTTCTTCGATTTCCAAAGACTAGATTTCAACTCCAACAACAATGCAAGGAAATTTCTACTTCAACAACCAAGAACCAACACAAATATTAGATTCATTACATAGCCACAATGATAGCTCATCTCACCACTTCTATGTGCACACACAATTTAGCGGTACTACATAGATGGCATCATCAATTATCACCTTTGACTAATTCAATTGTAGACCTACATCAACAACAAGATCAATGATCAAATTGGACCGAGTCACTTCCTACACATGCTAACCTAAAAGAAAAAAATAGCATTGTGATTAATCTTGTACATTATGCATAGGTAGACTATTAGGATTTTTCTTGAATGATGAACAATCATTAATAATCAAATCAATTTCATAAATATGTAGTATATGTCCATTTGTGCACTCTCTTCCATTTAGTAACATGTACTAGTCTGACTAGAGTCATATGCTTATTCATGAGGGTTTGGTATACAAAAATATGCTTACGACTCTAACAATCAAAACTCAATTTTGTGGCTTTCTTATAATAGAATATATGTAAAAATTGAGCCAAAAATTAGTTGTATTCTAGGTGGATACTCATTTATGGTATGTTCTATAGTTTATTGCTCTCTAATTAATGTTAAATGTTGAACCTACGTTTAATCAACTTAAGTTTGTGGGAGGGATCAACTTAAGTTTGTGGGAGGGGAGGGGGGGGAATTAATAGATAAAGTTTATTATATGTTTAATCAACTTAAGTTTGTTTTATGTAATCTTTCTAGTTTATACACTATTCAACTATGTTTTTTTCATTAAGTGGTTTATTGAGTTAATAATGCACAACATTGTTATTATCTCATTGCATAACATCATTTTGCATTCTATAATCATATATCTAAACAAAGCTAATCTCTTCCTCACTTCCACAATACTTGATTACTTCTGCACTATCGATATTTCTCTCACAAGACAAATTTATTAAAAAAAATTGCATTTTGGATGTGTTATTATGCCCAAAGATTAGCTTCCTTATTTGTATGTACCTAATGCTACTTGCAACCTAATCATTATCACATATACATTTGTTAGTAATGAGTTTTGCCTGTAGGAAAATTTGAATCTAATGTATTTGTAGCTCCTATATCTAGGTGGCACTTGCAATTTGTAACTCCCTTAAAGACTCTGGCTAATTATGTAAGGTGTCACATGTATACGATAGGTCTTCACCTATAAAAGGCCATCCATTCTTACAATTAAGTGTACATTTTCTCTTGAAGTACACATACAGGGCCATAAATTATTATAATTATTATTAGTTTTTTGTGGAGGAAGTAATATAACCCCACCCTCACATATTGAAGTGAAGAATGGGGGGGGTGGCATCAAGTCAGCCCTAGGATAGTTCTCCCCTTCTTCACTCAAATTTCAAAATGGAAGGTGAAGTGACCATCAACCACCTCTTCTTCCTTGAAATTTTAGAAGGGAAGGCATAGTGACTATTGGTTGCATAAGTGACCAACAACCCTAGAGGATCTGATGAGTTTTGATCGCAAGACCTATGTGGACTTATGCAAGAGTATCTACCGACCAAACTAACCCTTGGGGAAAACAAAATTGTTGTTTATGTTTTCACGGGAACACTCATTTCTTTCTCCTTGACACTTTGGGATCTCTATTTAGATTTCCTCAACTTACTCCATCATGTTGTATAACTCCAACTAGAGCATGAATGCTAAAATGGAAAAAACAAACCAACATTTTTGGTGATATTTAGATATTTATGGATTATAACTAAATAACACAAACTCGTTGAACATGCTTCCACATCTAAATATTTACTCTACTCTAAAAGAACCCAAAAATGATTATTACATATTTTCTTATTTTCCAAATTTTTATTCAAATATTATTTTAATAACTATATGCAATTGTTATATATAATAAAAACATTAAAAAAAACTTTAATATATCTAAGCTTGTAAATATTAAATACATAATTTTCTTTACTACTAAAAACCCTTCACATATAAACCTCGATAAGTATTTCTACTAAATCAATTTATGAAATCTATATCAAAATATATACCATGAGATTTAAGTTCTCCATAGAATTAAAAGGATGGAAAAGATAGTTATATATAGTAATCTTGTAAATTGTAAATATTAAATACATAATTTTCTTTACTATCTAGAAACCCTTCGCATATAAACCTTGATAAATATTTTTACTAAATCAATTTATGAAATCTATATCAAAATATATACTATGAGATTTAAGTTTTCCATAGAATTAAAAGGATGGAAAAGATAGCTACATATAGTAATCTTGTAAATTGTAAATATTAAATACATAATTTTCTTTACTACCTAGAAACCCTTCACATATAAACCTCGATAAGTATTTCTACTAAATCAATTTATGAAATCTATATCAAAATATATACCATGAGATTTAAGTTCTCCATAGAATTAAAAGGATGGAAAAGATAACTACATATAGTAATCTTGTAAATATTAAATACATAATTTTCTTTACTACCTAGAAACCCTTCACATATAAACCTCCATAAGTATTTCTACTAAATCAATTTATGAAATCTATATCAAAATATATACCATGAGATTTCAGTTCTCCATAGAATTAAAAGGATGGAAAAGATAGCTACATATAGTAATCTTGTAAATTGTAAATATTAAATACATAATTTTCTTTACTACCTAGAAACCTTTCACATATAAACTTCGATAAGTATTTCTACTAAATCAATTTATGAAATTTATATCAAAATATATACCATGAGATTTAAGTTCTCCATAGAATTAAAAGGATGGAAAAGATAACTACATATAGTAATCTTGTAAATTGTAAATATTAAATGCATAATTTTCTTTACTACCTAGAAACCCTTCACATATAAATCTCGATAAATATTTCTACTAAATCAATTTATGAAATCTATATCAAAATATATACCATGAGATTTCAGTTCTCTATAAAATTAAAAGGATGGAAAAGATAGCTACATATAGTAATCTTGTAAATTCCTTTTAAGTATTTCTAATTTGTATACGTAATGTTTAGTGATTATTAAACAGTGATTATTAAACGGTTAATTTTTTATGATTATTAAATAATTTAATAATTTTAAATTTTAAAAAAACTTAAAACACAATTTAAACACTTAAGTTTGAAATGAATGTATCTTGTAATGGTACAATATTTCTTTATATGCAATATCATATGATTATCATGTCCAATTTCTAACTAGTGTGACTAATAAAGACAAAGACGAGTCAAAGAGGTCTAATAATAGGTATATGTATACATTTTTAAATTCTTATTCATAAATGAGTTTGGTTGAATCATCCATGTTATATATAGATATGATTTTGTTAGAATAGGTTTATAATAAAATAAAGTATGTTTGGCAATGTTTTATGTATTTATCTTATTTTCATCATAATAAGTATTTTTATTAGGGAATTTTCCATATTATATATAGATATGATTTTGTTAGAATAGGTTTATAATAAAATAAAGTATGTTTGGCAATGTTTTATGTATTTATCTTATTTTCATCACTTATTATTTACTTATTTTTATTAGGGAATTTTGCTTGTCCTATAAGCTTGTTGAAATTTCTTCCATAAGTGTGAAATCTATGTTATCTATGTTAGCTTGTTAAAAAAAATTCCATAAGTGTGAAATCTATGTTAACGTGGAAAAATGTTTAAAAAAATTATTTTTTATCAAGTTTATTAAATTTGTTTATATTTTTTAATTATTATTTAATAAAAGTGTGTTCATGAATGTTAATGTATAAATAAGTGTGTGTTAATGTATAAATAAAAGTGTGAATAGAAGAGATTAACTACATAATAATGAATTTAAATAATAATATAAAAAAAATGAAATACATACTTCTACTTTACATATTAGAATCTATTAATTTTCTACAAATCCATTATATTCATATAATTAACTATATATTAACATTTATGCATATATAATTGGTTTTTGGGTAAATGGCAGGGATGGGGACGTGTTTTGGGGATGGTTAGAGTGCACCCCCAAATGTTTTAGGGGGCGATAATTATATATATATACAAACATTTAGTACCCAATCGAAGTTAATACTATCTGATTGTTTTCACAATGTTTGAGGTTGGAATGGTGGAAGCACTATAATTGAATGACTCCTGGAAACCCATGTAGAATATGTAAAAGCTAAGATGACCAGAAAAATGAGAAGAACAAGAGCAGTAACCATAAGGATCAACCCTTTGAAATGTTGAATTTCTTGTTTTTTTGACATGGAAACGTTGCTTGTTGTAACCTTGTTGCAGAGAATACAATATTTAAATCACCAAAAACCCAAATCAAAACCCATCATACAAAACTCATGTTTTGAGCTACAACTTTTACAACAAATTTAGATTCAATGCAATACAAAAATAATGGATGGGAAAAATGATATTATTGTCCAATCATCAATTTCCATGATTTTCAAGACTGAAGATATATGCCTGGAATATCCTCAAAATTTGTCCAAAAAAATCCCTGAAATCTGTCTGAAACATCTTGGAGACGGCCAGCAAGTCCCTGAGTCCCCAATAGAATCCCCAACAATTTGGGTAAGTTTCCTAAAAATCCTCAAATCCCCGAAACACAAGAACGATGGATATGTAGGCTTTTTTAAAAGGATAAATCTCCATACAACATAAATGTTAATGTATAAATAAAAATGTGAATAAAAAAGATTAAACACATAATAATGAATTTAAATAATATATAAAAAAAATTGAAATACATAATTCTACTTCACATATTAAAATCTACTAATTTTATACAAATCCACTATATTCATATAATTAACTTTTCAAAGTAAATACAAAAATTAATAAATCACACATTTACTAATAGAATATTCACACATTAGTCATGAGAATAAATAAGAAATAAATTTACACAATCTTTTGGTGAGAAATTTTGAACGAACGATCTTGGAATAACATAGTACACAATCTTCTTTCCAAGCTCCTCACAAAAAGCCATTTGACAATATCGTAATACTATCATATATCCAAAAATAAAAATTACAAAATGTATCCTTTTATCTTTCTTCTTCATTCTTTACATATTCCTCTATCCTTATAAGGATAGATTGTAGTTCAAAAACATTATGAAAAATATTAAATGATTTTAAAAAATCATTTAATAACTTCCCCTAACGTCATCATAAATTGGACCAATTTTAAGAAAAAAGTTTGATAAATATACTTTGTAATGGTTTTTGATGAACTCCTTGATATATGCTTGTGTGATGGAGGTCAATGCACATAATTATGAATCTTGTTCATGAGCTAAATTAGTGGTATGAATTCATCATCCCTTTGAATGGAGAAATGTTATGAAAATCAACCATTTATAACCCTGGGATCGATCCTGGTAACCTGATGAAGTCTAATTACTTTCCTTTGTCAAGGTGCAATTCCAGGATTTTAAGGCGGTGGAGGGGAAGGACTCTCCTGAGTATGTGGTGGACAATGAGTTTCAGGTTCAAAACTCCTCGTTAGTACTGGACCTACTTGTCCCTTCATTTTGTAGATGAACTTGGAGGGAATTGTGTTGTGGCAGCAGGTCACGTGAAATCCGGCGACATGAGAGGGATCCTGTTGAATTACGGTTGCTGCATAGAGGCGGACCGCACGTCTAACCTTTTGGATTCTTGACCTCTGAGTCCTGACCCATCGGGAGGAGCGACAACATCTGTGTGCTCTTTTGCCAGGTAAACAAATCTGCACGAAGTTTTAGATGTATTTGTCGTATTAGCTGCCGATTGGACACTCAAACGCGTACACATATGGTAAAGTAAATGATATGCTTTATACTTTGAAATATTTTCTTTTTCAAAAGAGTGGATCGAGACAATATTGCATGGTGGATTTAATGTTTGGAGGTATAAGATGAATGACTTTATGCATTTAATAAACCTTTTAATTAAGTAAAAAAAAAATTATTCCAATTTTTTTTTTTTTAGGAATTGAGATGAAATCATTCCTCCATATTTAAGCTTTGTTTTGGTCACGTGAGGAAATGGCAAATGTGTGTAAGTTTGAGGTGGAAGTGCTCTGAGGATTCTAGCTTTGGGTGATCAATGTAAAGTGAGGTGGTGCCCTTAGTGGCAAGCATGGCATGACAAATTCACCATTGCGGTCAAGTAATGGATTAATGGATGAGAGAAGTGTTGGTAAATGGTAGCAACCAGAGAAATGGTAATAGTAAAAGTTATCTATGAATATTTATTTTTTATAGAGTTGTAAATTTATTATATGTAATTGGGCATACGGCTGTACGACCTGAATAGGCATGCATATCCCTGTTTTCGCCGGTAAAGTCTAGACGTAGGCTTAGGTAATAGGGGTGGGTTTCATGTCATTTGATGTCCATGAAATTTCATGTAATGAAACCTCTTTAGGGTATGTGTAACTCTATTGTAAATTGGTCTGGAGGTGAGCGATGAACGCTTGGCCGGATTTGGTCAAGGGAATGTTCATGTTAAGGTTGAGCTAGGACTCCATTGAAAGTTTCTTGGAGGTGAGCTTGTATCAAGCTCACTTGGATGGCTTCGTCTGCTTTTGTCGAAGGTCTCGAATACAAAGTTCGAGGTGGAGCACTGAAGGTGCTCAGGATAGCAACAGGAGAGTTGTTTTAAAAGCTCAAGTAATTATTGTATGGCCTGGATCTAGACCAGGCAATTGTACAAGATGCATAGTCCTTCATGGTGAGCCAAGATTTACAAGAAGTGAACATAACCATTGTGTTTATGGTACTAACTATCTTGTTGTTTAGATTGTTGACGATATGCTTGTAGCAGGCACAAGCATGGTTAAGATCAATGGGTTGGCTCAGTTGGACAAGACGTTTGTAATGAAGGATCTTCGAACTATAAAACAAATCTTGGGCATAGAGATACATAGAGACGAGGAAAATGATAAATGAAGGATACTGATGAGATTCAGTATGAAGCTTGTGAGACTAGTAAATGTCTCTTCATCTTTCATTGTAATCTTTCTTCAAGACGGTGTCCTGGTTATAAGGAAGAAGGAGGGCATGTCTTGTGTATAGTATCCTAGGAGAATGTATAAGTTTGCGATGAGAAGATAAGATATTTCACATGTAGGGTGTTGTCAGTGGTCACATGACAAATCCAGGTGGAGTGGTGAAATGGGTTGTAGTGTCCCCAAGGCCGAGCCCCGTTGTAAACCAAGTTCTGAAAGGAATTGTAATTAAGATTCGTAGGCTGGTGAGACAAGTTGTTATAAGTTGGAAGCTTATGTGTCTGATTAGGCCAGAGAGCCTAAGTGTTGAAGGCCAGGAGTCTGCTGTTGTAAATGTAATCAAGCAAAACAATTAATAAAATATAAACACCGCCATGTGCAGACCAACCACGATGAATGAGTGAAGGGGGACTAAGCATGCACAGAGTGGGCAAGGAATTAGGGCCTGAAGGTGGAAAAAGGCGCTAAGTGTTGAGCCTAGGGGCTAAGCCTAGGGGGCTTAAGCCTGGGAATAATATTTTAATATTATTCCAAAAAGACATGTGCAGTTGTGTTTTATCCTAAGTGTTGGCAAGGGAGGATGTACAAGGGTGATGCGTGCTGGTGGAACGCATGCAGTTCCATGGGTGACAAGTGTCGACCCTGACGCATGCGAATAAACGGCCAGGGTGAGCCGTGAGAAAGGTCTCTCTTCCTCCATTCGAACGGGAACTGTCCGGAGCGTGAACCGTGTGACCTCTGCAAGAGACCCTCGTGCAATTCTACAACGGGAAAAAGCCTGTGTTCGTTTTCTGAAAAGCTCGATTCATCCTCCCTGTTCTGCACCAGAGAGTCTGTGTAATTCCCTACGGAAATTGCTTCTCATGCAATTCCGAAAATCAACACTGAGAGACCTTGCCGCCATTGCTGAGCTTGTTTGAGAAGTCTAAGTTTGTATCCTGGTTGACTGTAGTGGTCATGTAGAGATGGATTGCACATGAATTGTTGTCCAGTGCAGGTGGTAATTGAGCATGTGTGTGATCTCTCTCTAGGTGAGGGAGGTGGATGTTGTTGGAAGAGGTTTCTTCTAGAGAGTGTCCAGCACCAGCTTCAGGCTCTGAGACTTCCTGATCCGGCCTGTTGCCGAGACCCAGAGAGGGAGGTTAGCACCAATGGACTGTGCTTGTGAAGGTGTATACTCCCGGGCGGAACAGGCATGTGGGGAATGAGAGTTTGGTAGTAGTGGGCGTAAGATGGCATCCTGGGAAGAATCCTTCCAGATTCTAAGTGATGTTTTCCCTGTAACCTCAGCCTAGCTAGGATTCCTTGCCTTGGGGTGGAGCTTAGTCCCAACTCGGGGGTGATCCACTGCTGAGCTGATGAGCAGTGTGGTCTAAGGCTGGGAGGTTTGTGGAAGGCCTGCACTTGGTTGGTGGAATCTACCATTGATAAAGATAAGTATCTGATTATGCTTCAATCATGTTTTGCATGACTGTGCTGCTTATGTATCATGTTTTCCGCTGTGTATATGAATTAATATGAAAAGCTAATTGCTTGTTGAATATGGCAGTAATTCATATTAATACTCTGTGTTGAATGTGTTTATTGTTTAAATGCATGTGGGTTAAATAACATCTGTATGAGTTATGTACAAAGTGGTGTTATAGTCTTCTTTTAAGAGCGATTAAACAAAGTAGCAGAAAAGGTGTGCTACAGTTTGGTATTAGAGCGCGAGAAAGCCCAGAGTTCTGAAATAGGTGTGATACAAATTGGTATCAGAGCCAAGGTTTCGACATTGAGCCTAGATGGGCCAGTGGAGCAGTCTTTGGACCGAGAATGCGAGGGGAAAATTGGGTCTGGAAGGCCAATTTCATACCCTGGTTTGCTCCAAAGTGTCAAGTAATTACTTGACGAGTTTTTAAAGCTCAGGAGGTATAGCAGCGTTATGAAAACGTATCTATTGTGGTATGAGTCCACAGGGAGAGAGGACTCCACACCGGTGGTGTGGAAGCTCTAGGATCTGTTCAGGAGGGAAGGCGAACCCTTGTGAGCCGTCAGATCTTGAGCAAATTACCCGACAGTCGTCGGATCGGTAGAGCGTTGCATGAAGTTTTAAAGCTTCGTGAACAGGAGGGTGAAAGTCTCGAAAGGAGTTGGCCTATCGGGATATCGGCGTTAGGGATATCGGAGTTCTCGAGGTTGAGAAGGTCGGGACATTTCAAGTTCCGAAATAGCGAGAGGGAATCTGAGCCGTCCAACAGTTCAGACACGTGGCGGAGATCGAGTGACCCATCGGTATATCGGCTACCGGGGTTTTGAGTTGACATAGAACTTTGTCATCGGGGAATCGCAAGTTGCGAAAGCCCGATATTGGATCTGAGTCGTCCGTCAGTTGGGACACGTGGGCGAGATTGGGAGCCCATTGGCATATCGGGGTTCGGTGTTTCGCGAATCCTGAAGACAAGGCACCCGGAGCATTTGAAATCGCGAAATTGCGAAATAGTGAGAAGCGACGAGAACCATCCATTCTTGAGGATGTGTGGTCAAGATCGAGGAAGTCGGGAAAGTTCTGGAAGGAGAGTCATCCATCAGGAAATCGGGGTTCGGAGAATCGCGAATCCTGAGGACATATGTGTTTCGGCATTGGAAAGTCTGAAACCCCGATAGGAGGTATGACTGTGGTCATATAAGGGGAGGTCGTGTTAACCACGAGTCTATCCCAGAGGGCTAACGGGAGTTAGAGCGCATCGGCGTTTAGAAGCACGAAACGCCGAAAGGATCTGCGCCATGGATCTGAGAAAGATCTGACCATTGGATGTTACTAGAAATGGACGTGGACACATGGAGATGTACCACGTGCCAGTAGGCCGAGAATAGAAGCGAGAGAGGTGGGACCCGTTTCCGTCGTTAAAAGCGACGTGGACCCTCGTGAACGTGCTACATGTCACCCTAGTTGTGGGTGACCACTGTACTATGTGGGCCCGGAGGGTAATGTAAATCAAAATTTCGGAAGTCGAGAGTTAGAAAGGAAAGCAAGTTTGAAATCCTCGTGGATCGAAACCCCGAAACCCGAAGTCCCGAATTTCCGAAGTGTCGAAAATGAAAGCTTCGAAAACCCAAAAAATGAAGTCCTGAAATTGTCGAGCCGAACGAGAACTCATAAAACTTATTTGAATCAAAATGTCTTTCATTCTTATTCGTATTGGCTTATAAATACGAATAAGCCAATGGCCTGGGGTAATGGCCCGAAAGGGGTAATGGCCTGACAAACTTCGAATTTAATTGCACAATGCGTGTGCAGAGTTCAACGTCGGTCAGGACTCCAGTTAAACAACGCCGAGTATGGAGTGGGGAAAGGTGCATATTACCCCTGAAACGGAAGACGAACGGGAAGGAAAGGATGTCAATACGGGAGTGGAAGGATCGAACTCCAACGGGCACGGAAAAGAAAAGGATAAGGAAGGACACATAATAAAAATTATTGAAGGATTGCAAAGAGAGGCCAAGGCTTATGAAAGCTTATGAAAGCCAAAAGCTTATGAAAGTCAGGGATCGACAGGGTGCACTAAACTTAAAATTCTTGAAGAGCCTAGAAAGAATAGAGAAGAAATTCGAGAAGGGAAGAGACTCAAGTACGATGGAGAGTCGTAGAACCCATGGGAGAAGAAGTAGGTTGAGGAGTGGTAGCTGACATCTTAGCCGCTCCCAAGGACATTCTGATAGGAAGACACACAGTAGTTCAAGCCCATCCCCTACCAGAAAACATCAGAAATCTGGAAAGGAGGAATTGAAGGGAGAGATGAACAAGATTAAGCCTCCAACATTCGATGGAGAACATAAGAAGGAGGAAGATGCCGAGACATGGTTGCTTGGCATGAAGAAATACTTCCAACTGCAGAATTATTCCGCCCATGCAGAAGGAAGAATTGCAACGTACCAACTGAAAGGAAACGCATCCATGTGGTGGGATCAGTTTGTGCAGGTGCAGCACATCAGAGAGAAAGAGGTCACTTGGAAGGAATTTAAGAGGTATTTCGAGAAGAAATACCTGACTAAAAGATACTATGACAGAAAGATGAAGGAGTTCTTCGAACTCAAGTTGGGCAGTATGACCATTGATGAGTATGAACGAAATTTCCTAGAACTACTGAAGTATGTTCCATTCATCAAAGATGAGGCTGTCAAGATTCAGAGATATCTGATTGGACTGCCACCATCCATGAGTGACAAGATTCAATATGATGACCCTAAGACCATGGAAGAAACAATAAGAAAGGTGAAATGCTTGTATGAACAGCAAGGAGAAAGGTCTATCCTTCGGAAGGCTTGGAATGATCAGAGGAAGTTTAAGAAGGAACCGAGGCAGAAGGGAAACAAGCCTTCCTTTTTCAGAAACAGTCTCCAGGGACAACCATCCTTTAGAGAGTCGAGAAGGACTGAAGAGGGAGCACAAAGACAGAGACTGACGCCCATTCAGTGTTGGGGCTGTCAAGGAAACCACAAGTACAGAGATTGTCCCCATAAAAATGGTAAGGCAAGAACTGCACATATTGTTCAACAAGCTGAAACAGTGGAGGATATGGGCAGCAGAATGTCGAGGATCTACACAGCCCTGGACAACAAGCAAGCAGAATTTCAATCGCACATGATTGAAGTGGAAGGTACGATTAAAAACCAACCACTTGTTATTTTAATTGATTCAGGGGCTAGCCATAGTTATGTAGATCCTAGAGTGGTGGAAAGTTTGCATCTAACGAGGAGCAAACATGAGAAGTCTTGGTTAGTGCAGTTGGCCACAGGGACCAAGCGAAAGGTCACTGAATTGGTTAAGTCATGTTCAGTGGACATGAAAGGAATGAGCACTAAGGTTGAATTGAACATTTTGCCTTTAGGCTCATACGATTGCTTAATTGGGATGGACTAGTTGGACCAGCACCATGCCCTTCTGGATTTCCATAACAAGAGGTTTACATGCCTGAATGAAGAGGGAAATCAGGTAACAGTCCAAGGAATTCCAAAAGCCGTGGTTGTGAAGGAAATCTCATCCATGCAGCTGAAGAAATGTTACCGGAAAGGCTGTCAATTATATGCAACTCGGGTGGAAGAAGCATCTCGAGATGTAGTATCGAATCTGGAAGGTCATGAAGTACTCAAGGAGTTCAAGGATGTATTTCAGGAGGTACTTGGACTACCTCCGAGGAGGGACATCGATTTTTCTATAAATTTGATGCCAGGAGCAACTCCAGTTTCGAAAGCTCCTTATAGAATGAGTATGCCAAAGCTGAAAGAGTTGCAATTGCAGCTCGAAGAGCTACTAAAGAAAGTTTACATTCGCCCCAGTGTGTCACCGTGGGGAGCCCCGGTCCTATTCGTGAAGAAGAAAGATGGGACGTTGAGGTTGTGCATGGATTTTCGGCAGTTGAATAAGGTTACTGTCAAGAACAAGTATCATCTGCCAAGGATTGATGATCTTTTTGATCAGTTGAAGGATGCAAAAATATTTTTGAAAATAGATCTTCGATCAGGATATCACCAAGTGAGAATAAAGGATGAATACATCAGCAAGACCGCCTTTAGAACAAGGTATGGTCATTATGAGTTCACAGTGGTGTCGTTTGGATTGTCCAACGCACCTGTTGTTTTGATGTGCTTAATGAATGGAGTGTTCAGAAATTATTTGGACAAGTTTGTCATAGTCTTCCTGGACGATATCTTGTTGTATTCCAAGACAGAGGAAGAACATGAGCAACACCTGAGAATGGTGCTTCAGGTGTTGAGAGAACACCAGCTGTACACAAAACTGAGCAAGTGCTCTTTTTATCAAAGGCAGATCCATTACTTGGGACATATAATATCTGAAGAAGGGATCGTTGTGGATCCTGAGAAGGTACAGGCCATTCGAGAATGGCCAGCGCCAAGGAATGTGATAGAAGTTAGATCTTTTATGGGTCTGGCAGGCTACTATAGGAGGTTTATAGCCGGATTCTCAAGGATAGCCCATTCTATCACTTCCTTGCAAAGGAAGGGAAATAAGTTCCAGTGGACTGAAGAATGTGAGAGCAGCTTCCAACGATTGAAGCAGTTGCTAACCAGTGCTCCAATCCTGAAGATTGCAGATCCAAACAAGGATTACGTAGTGTGCACTGATGCATGTAAGGAGGGGCTGGGAGGAGCTCTCAGCCAAGAGGGATTTGTAGTTTGTTATGAATCCCGAAAGTTAAAGGAACATGAGAAGAATTATACCACTCACGATTTAGAGCTGGCAGCAATCGTCCACACCTTGAGGAAATGGAGACATTACCTCATGGGCAAGAGATTCGAGTTGAGAACAGACCATAACGGTCTGAAGTATTTATTTGATCAACCGACCTTAAATGCCAGGCAAATTAGATGGCTGGAGTTTCTGTGCGAATATGACTTTGATATCAAGCATATCAAAGGGAAAGAAAATAAGATAGATGATGCACTCAGCAGAAAAGTGCACGAATTACATGCTACAACCATTAGCATGTACCAGACTGAGATGAAAGATAGAATTTTGGAAGTTGCAAATGCTGATTTGCAGTACAAAAATCTTGTAGAAAAGCTACAGCAGCGTGAGAGACCATAGACCAAGGAAAGTTACACCTTGGGAACTAATGGTTTACTTCTGTATAAAAACAAAGTGTATGTACCCAATGTCCGAGAATTGAAGCTGGAAATTCTAAAGGAGATGCATAACGTGACTTATGTTGGACATCCTGGATATCAGAAGACTGTGGCAGCAATCAAAAGCCATTATTTTTGGTCGGGTTTGAAGAAAGAAATCACGGAATACATCGCCAGATGTATGGAGTGCCAAAAGGTTAAGGCTGAGCACAGGCACCCAACAGGGTTGCTGCAGCCTTTACCTATTCCTGAATGGAAATGGGACGTGGTAACAATGGATTTTATCAACGGACTACCTAGAACAAGCAAGCAGCATGATTCAATCATGGTGGTGGTGGACAAGCTTACTAAAGCTGCCCATTTTATTCCACTGAAAACCACCCACAGAGCAGCAGATGTTGCTGAAATTTTCCTAAAAGAAGTTGCATGCTTTCATGGAATTCCTAAGACAATTGTGTCTGATAGAGACCCGAAATTCACTTTGAATTTCTGGAAAGGATTGTTCAAAGGATTCGGAACGAATCTGAACTTTAGCACAACATATCATCCCGAGTCTGATGGACAGACAGAGAGAGTAAACAGAGTAATAGAAGAGATGCTGAGAATGTATGTGATGGATAAACCATCAAGGTGGGAAGACTACCTGCATCTGGTAGAATTCGCCTACAATAATGGGTATCATGCGTCATTGAAGATGAGCCCGTTCAAAGCGCTTTATTGAAGAAAGTGCAACACTCCAGTGAGATGGGATAATCCAGCTGACAGAGTAGTAGTTGGGCCTGAACTGCTCAAAGAGATGGAAGATCAAATGATAAAAATTAAACATAATCTAAAAGCTGCCCAGGACAGGCAGAAAAGTTACGTTGATAGTAACAGAACCCATAGAGAATTCAAAGTGGGTGACCATGTTTTCCTGAAAGTGAAAACTAACAGGAGTTCCCTGAGGTTGGGAAGTTGCGCCAAGTTGGCAGCAATATTTTGTGGGCCATTTGAGATCCTGGAAAGGATTGGGTCGGTCGCATACATGCTTGCATTACCTGCATCTATGACTGTACATAATGTGTTTCATGTTTCACTGCTTAAGAAATATGTACCTGATGCTAATCATGTTATTGATTGGAATGTGATTCAGGTGGAACCAGAGGGTGTCCTGCAAGTGCA
>ML786973.1:321948-353516 GCA_009831015.1 Picea engelmannii
ATACATGCTTGCATTACCTGCATCTATGACTGTACATAATGTGTTTCATGTTTCACTGCTTAAGAAATATGTACCTGATGCTAATCATGTTATTGATTGGAATGTGATTCAGGTGGAACCAGAGGGTGTCCTGCAAGTGCATCTTGTTTGCATATTGGACAGGAAAAACAAACAACTCCAGAATCGAGCTATAGAACTTGTAAAGGTCCAGTGGACCTGGTACGGTCCTGAGGACGCGACATGGGAGCATGAAGAGGTTATGCGGGCAGAGTACCCGCATCTTTTTGAAAATTTTGAAAGGCTTGCAGAGACAGTGTAAGTTGCACTGAGGACAGTGCAAAAATAAGGGGAGGAGGATTGTAGTGTCCCCAAGGCCAAGCCCCGTTGTAAACCAAGTTCTAAAAGGAATTGTAATTAAGATTCATAGGCTGGTGAGCCAAGTTGTTATAAGCTGGAAGCTTATGTGTCTGATTAGGCCAGAGAGCCTGAGTGTTGAAGGCCAGGAGCCTGCTATTGTAAATGTAATCAAGCAAAACAATTAATAAAATATAAACACCGCCATGTGTAGACCGACCATGATGAATGAGTGAAGGGGGACTAAGCATCCACAGAGTGGGCAAGGAATTAGGAGCTGCAGGTGGAAAAAGGGGCTAAGTGTTGAGCCTAGGGGCTAAGCCTGGGAATAATATTTTAATATTATTCCAAAAAGACATGTGCAGTTGTGTTTTATCCTAAGTGTTGGCAAGGGAGGACATACAAGGGTGATGCGTGCTGGTGGAATGCATGCAGTGTCATGGGTGACAAGTGTCGACCCTGACGCATGCGAATAAATGGCCAGGGTGAGCCGTGAGAAAGGTCTCTCTTCCTCCATTCGAACGGGAACTGTCCGGAGCGTGAACCGTGTGACCTCTGCAAGAGACCCTCGTGCAATTCTGTAACGGGAAAAAGCCTGTGTTCGTTTTCTGAAAAGCTCGGTTCATCCTCCTTGTTCTGCACCAGAGAGTCTGTGTAATTCCCTGCGGAAATTGATTCTCATGCAATTCTGAAAATCAACACCGAGAGACCTTGCCGCCATTGCTGAGCTTGTTTGAGAAGTCTGAGTTTGTATCCCGGTTGACTATAGTGGTCATGCAGAGATGGATTGCACATGAATTGTTGTCCAGTACAGGTGGTAATTGAGCCTGTGTATGATCTCTCTCTAGGTGAGGGAGGTGGATGTTGTTGGAAGAGGTTTCTTCCAAAGAGTGTCCAGCACCAACTTCAGGCTCTGAGACTTCCTGATCCGGCCTATTGCTGAGACCCAGAGAGAGAGGTTAGCACCGATGGAATATGCTTGTGAAGGTGTATACTCCCAGGCGGAACAGGCATGTGGGGAATGAGAGTCTGGTAGTAGTGGGCGTAAGATGGCATCCTGGGAAGAATCCTTCCAGATTCTAAGTGTTGTTTTCCCTGTAACCTCAGCCTAGCTAAGATTCCTTGCCTTGGTGTGGAGCTTAGTCCAAGCTCAGGGGTGATCCACTGCTGAGCTGATGATCAGTGTGGTCTAAGGCTGGGAGGTTTGTGGAAGGCCTGCACTTGGTTGGTGGAATATACCATTGATAAAGATAAGTATCTGATTATGCTTCAATCATGTTTTGCATGACTGTGTTGCTTATGTATCATGTTTTCCGCTGTGTATATGAATTAATATGAAAAGCTAATTGCTTGCAGATTATGGCAGTAATTCATATTAATACTCTGTGTTGAATGTGTTTATTGTTTAAATGCATGTGGGTTAAATAACATTTGTATGAGTTATGTACAAAGTGGTGTTATAGTCTTCTTTTAAGAGCGATTAAATAAAGTAGCAGAAAAGGTGTGCTACAGTTTGGTATTAGAGCGCGAGAAAGCCCAGAGTTCTGAAATGGGTGTGCTACATGGGTGCTTCGGTTTTGAAAGAACTGATATCACCTATATTTAGCTTGCAAGAAGGTGATGAATGGACAATGGCATGACATAAAGTTAATTGTTGTCAAGGTGGAGATTGTTGGAAAGTGACAACTAATTGACCTGAATTGGTGTAGTTGGTTCACAGTGGTTTCTCCAACAATATCTTGTTGGAACCACTCAGCATATATAGGGGTAGAATTAAATGCAATCTGTTTCATGTAATTGAAGGGGAGATTTGTATAAATATCAGTGCCTCGTAGGTATTTGATGAGCAGGGGCTTTGATCCCTCTCCCAGGCTGCCCGGTTGCCTATGGTTGGTTGTAATCTCCTAGTTCCTGATAATGAAATGATTCTACCATTGTCCCGTGGATGTTTCCCTCTCGAGGTTAGAGGGTTTTACCACGTAAATCCTTTTTCTTCTGTGTGATTGAATGGATGTGTGTTTGTCTCTTTGTTTTTCTACATTCTCTGTTGCATATGTGTGATATTTGTGGGTTAAAGATCATAACAAAAAGGACATAAAGTGTCTTTTAGATTTATAAGTTACTTAAAAATTATTAAAAGTGACTTTTAATATTTAAGTAAAAAGGTAAAAGGGGAATAAGGGTCATGTTTGATTTAGTAAAAAGGGGAAATTTCTAGAAGGGTATGGAGAAAGAATAAATGGAGGGGTAGCACTTCACTTTGCATTATGTTTTTAGATTGATCTCTTTGGAGTGCTCTTGGAGCCAAGTTTTCGTTAGGGTTTGGTAAAACCCTTCCATTGTATTTTAGTTTCAATGGTGCAATATCCACCCTAGAAGGAGGAGGATTCATCCAGGATCTTCAATTGAGCTTCATTTATGGTTTGATATCAGTTTGGAGGTGCAAATTCATGGGATTTTCTGGTGGTGACCATGACATCTTCCAATTTTTTGGTTTGATATTGTGTGTTTCCAGTGATGTACTGCAATTTCCATAGAAACCATTAGATATTGTACTTTGGGTTCCATTCATAATAAAATACCCATGTGTTTTATCCATATTATGAGTATTTGAATTGCATGCAATATGTTTGACAACATGTTTATTGGTAGAATCATGCAATCTGTTGTCAACTAGATTAGGCCATAAAGAAATATTGTAATACAATTTTTTTGACGAAATCACTAATATCCTAACCTAGCATAGTTGGGGATATTACAGTGGTATCAAAGCTAGTGATCTTTCCAGCCTGTGAGTATTCTCTTCATTTTCAAAGGACTGATTTCATGCTGTAGAGATTTCATTGTGGTAGTTGATTCCATCCTAAAAGGAACCTAGTTCCTTTGTATAGATCCAGATTCATGTAAGAGTGTAACACACCCAACCCCTTAAGTGCATTTTTAAGGGATGGGACATCAAAATTTCTCTTTCCTACATCATCTTGAATCCCCTTCCCGGGATCTCCATCACCTTCTTCCCATCAAGATATTTCCAACGACTGTTACCATGCTCAAATATGAGCCCTAGATTGGAAGTTATGTCCTTCTGAAGCTCTTCGAGCATCATTGACCAAAGGCCATGTGGCACCCACGTGGGTTCATCTCATTCGTACCATTCCACTTGGAATGGACTTGAACATGGTTTTTATCCCTTAGCGATGACATGGCCGCTAGAGAGGCGCTTACAGGGGATGTTCCCCGCGCCTTTGCAATCATCGGGCCTTCGGCCCTTCATCCTTCCTATCCATGTCTAAACCATTCCTAGAGTTTCGAAGTCCTGCCACATAGCTCCGGCCTTCGGCCCTTTTTGCAGCATATGTTCTAACATCCCAAACCTCCCAGAGTTCCAAACTCCCAATCTCCCGAGGTAATTCCATGTAGCTCTGACCTTCGACCCTTTTGGGAGCATACGTTCTAACATCCCAAGTCTCCCAGAGTTCCAAAATCCCAAACTCCTGAGGTACTGCCATGTAACTCTGACTTTCGTACCTTTTGGGAGCATACGTTCTAACATCTCAAGTCTCCCAGAGTTCTGAACTCCCGAACTCTCGAGGTATTACCACGTAGCTCCGGTCTTCAGCCCTTTTGGGAGCATACATTCTAACATCCCAAGTCTCCTGGATTTTCGAACTCCCAAACTCTTGAGGCACTGCCACATAGCTCCAGCCTTCGACCCTTTTGGGATCATACATTCTAACATCCCAAGTCTCCCAAAGTTCCAAACTCCCAAACTCCTGGGGTCCCAATAGCCATTAGGTCAAGCAACCACACACCAGGGGGTGACACACGACAAAGAACAGAGATGACGTGTGGCCATATCAATGGGTGACACATGTCACTTTCCAGTTGGAATATAAGGCCTGTAAAATGCATAAATCAGGGTGACATGTGGCATGACAAACATGGGTCCATGTCACCCTGAGTGATGCCATCGTGCCACGTCACTCCGAATGGACAACCTCCTAAAGCCTCTAATCTCGACTACCTGTGAAATCACCCAAAGCCCCGAAGTCCAAACTCCTGCCAGCGACCTCCCAACACCCCTTCTATCCTACGGTCGAGATGTGTCCACGTAGACCCATATACATATGATCTTCATTGCTTCACAACCTCAACATTCAAGGGTTCTGCTGTGTAATCTCCTCTTTACTCCTAGAGTGGTCAACGTTAGACTGACCACAGCCTATATCCAACGGTCAGGGAGATATCCCGACGTGTCCCTAGATCAACGGTCATATTTTCTTCACGGCTTCGGTGTTCGGGGGTTCTACTTGCTTAACACTCCTTTTCTCCTAGAGCAAGACTTCGTCGAAGTGCTATACGCAAATCCTTCTACTGGTGGATCAGACGGTTGGGAGGGATTCTCAATGGAATCCCCAGATCAACAGCTCACATTAATTCGCAACTCTGATGCTCGGGGGTTTTGGTGTTATGACACCTCTGTTCTCCCAAAGTGGTCAACGTCGGACTGACCATGGCATAGATCCAATAGTCAAGGAAGATCCTGAGTATCCTCAAATCTACGACTCGCATTACTTTGTGACCAGTAAGTGGTTCAGGGTTTTAATCGGGGGGACAGATCCCACAATCATGGTTAAGGGACCTCCAGATGTTGGTCAACCTCACGGGTAACCGAACCAGCAGGTTACCTTCAGTTGGTTTCGGATGTTGTAAATTCATAGCATCCTGGAGCTCTAAACTCTCAGAGTTACGAAGCCAAAAGGCTTAGCTCCCGTTGGGCATAGCGTTGGGTTACATGGCCCTAGTCATATGAGGTTTCCCGACAAGTTTCGGGACTACACGCCCAACTCTTCGCCATGATTTGGTTAGGGTTGTTGGCATGAACCCTCGGTCACATAGACGAGTGGTTTAAAGGATGTGCCCTTTGTCTGCATTCTACAAGCATTATACCTTATAAGCTTGCAAATACTTCAAATGATGTGTGGGGACACTTATTGTGCTTTTCCTAGAATTTAGAACTTAGAGAGTTATTAACCTCTACACAACTTGGATAGGCTCTGTGCACCCTCGCACTACCTCTCCCGAGCTTAACAAAACCTTTTTCTAGGAGACCCAAAACAAATGGAAGTGTAAGCATGCATGCATGCAACTGTTCCTATGGTCAACAAAATCACAGTTCATTTCCTTTAATTTGAGCCACTACAGGGGCTCAAGTATTTACGTGTACAAATCATGTTCGAACATATAGTTCCTTACTTTCTTAAATACAAAACCAGGAAAAATAAATAAAAATAGTCAAATCATCAAACAAGCATGCACATCCCTGAAACGTTCACAGGATATTCAACCTTATTTTAAAATTATAGTTTGGTTTCATAGGGTATGGGAATACTTATCTATTACAATTGATAGCCAACCAATTGAGTGTGGGTATTCGCCTCTCCACCCAACCATAGGCTCATAGGCATTCATTATTAGCACTCTAGCCACCCCCGTGCCAAGCCATGATATCACTAGGGAACTTTTGTTGTTTCTCAGAGGTTCTTTCTCTATCACATCCTCTATGAGGTTTATCAGATTCCCCCCCAACATAAAGCTCATGACCTTATGCTCAAGTCAGGTTTTCTCTTGTAACGAGAGCAACTTATCCTTTTCCTTTCCTCTTCTTAGCATATCTGGGTCGCATGCCCCCTGTGGGCATGCTCTCCTTCTTGTCTCTTTCACGTGTATTCTTTCACACCTTTTTCCTCCTCAGGAAGGTTATGGACCTGTCCTTTTCCTTCTGTCAGAAGAAACTTGGGCCAGTCTGGGCCTGCAGGAAACTACACTCTGTGGTACTTCAGGCTGACAGATTTTCTATCTCCTTAGCCAAACCCTCCATGCTTCCATTCATGGGGGTAGTTGATTGTTCAACCACCAGTACTTCTTTCATTAACTGATTCTCCCTTCGAATCCAGATGAGGCTTATTATTTCAACAAAGAGTATTTTGGGTCATTTGACATAATGAACCCTCTCTACAGTTTACTCACTCTTTCCTTTAGTGGTATCATGGCCAATACTTCAAGGTTTCACCCCCACAGTTAGTCGTTGGAAATCTAAACAATAATACATTTACATTGTACACATGCCATAGCATGGTAATCATAATTAATGATTAATTACAAGTTGGGGGAAACATGGGTGTTACAATCTTGTCCCCCTTAAAAAGGAACACGGTCCTCGGTGTTCTTTCTCAGTAACACCTGTCATGCCTTTTCCATTCAACTGCTTCAGAAATATTGATCCTTTTTCTTGGTCAGGTCCTGTCCATACTCTTGGCCTTCGTCACCTGCCTTCAATAATATTGGACAACAAGCATATTAATCACAATTTCATGCGGAAACATTTTATTGTTGTGCAAAATTCAATAGGGAAATTTCAAAATCTAGCACAATACTTATCTGTGTAGTTCGTGGATTCGCATCCACATGGCTATCTTCTTAGATTGGCTCACTTTTTTTCCTGGACATACCCATTGTGTGCATGATCCCAATCAATAGTTTATAAGAATTATCAAAGTATCCTCTTCCTTGCGGTCACTCACCCTCCAGGCCTAGGCTCAGGCATCCCCTTCTCTACTATACAGTCCCTCGAGCGATCCATCTTTCCTTGCCAAATATTTCTCGCACAGGAAGAGTTCTAAAGACTTCATTGAGCCTTACAGTCGAGGCGTCCCTCAAACTTGCTCTGCCCAGGCGTCCCTCTGGCTTGTGTTTCCACAACACAACATATTCTAGGGAGATCATGACTTACCACATGGTTCTCATGTCTCAACAGTATCCTTTTTCATGTTTTCTAGATTGAAAGCCTTCACCTGTCCTCCCTAGACAAATATTTTTCGTCTCACATGTATCAAAAGTATACAGAAATTATGAGATATTATCATCAATTTCAAATTCATAATTTTCTTGCAAATCTGTCACCCATAGATTTCCAAATTCCACATTTATTTTCATATATGTTCCACACAGGAACTAGATTCACAAGTATAGGACTTTCCTTCCCATAACATTTTATCTTAGCAAGCAATTGGTCTTCCTTATTTGCTTACAACACTGCCATATCCAAGACCTTTTTCTTCCTGCAATTTCGACATTCCTCAGCCAAACAAATTGTTAGTTTTCATGCACATTTTATTTTCAAAACTATGCATACTAACAATCCAAGTCATTTTCAACCATTCAAGGGTACAGAGAAAAAGGAAATATCATTATTTACATATGCATCCTTTCAACGTACCAAATTTTCCAAATGCAACTGAAATACCAGTTAACTTTAATCAGTGTGTCAATATTCATGGTCACATCCATACCCAATGTACCCTTACATCGGGTTCAAGTTTTCCATACTTATGACAAGCACCTTGCCATGGTGTGTTGGAGCTCAACCAAACTCTTCACCATAGGTTCAATCATTCTCATTCACTCTTACAACAGGACTATGCTTCCTGCTACAGGTTGATCATGATCTCAAATCAACACATATGAAACTAAAATTTTCTCTTGAATGCACCCAAGCAATCTTCCTTCATTAGTAACCAGGGTGACAACACTCATGGCCACCCAAAATTATATTTTCTTTAACACCTCTACAATTCAAGTAGAGCATTGGAAGGTCCTCCTTCCTTAATGGGAAATCCATTGTTTTCCCTCTGATGCAAACATGCATTTCCTCAATGCATTCCATGCAATGTGATAACTATGAGCACCTTTATTCCCAATCTCCCTAGATTGGCCATTGTACCCATGGTACTCCTTACTCATGCATTTTATTGCAAGGATTATAACTCATCCTTGACTGGAATAGACTCCCTCTCTCTATTATTTAGATTCTTTTTTCCTGAATTTTACACTGCTTGGGTAGCAATGGCATACAATAGACACTCAAAATTATTCGCATATCAATAAGAAATTAAATACTTCAGAGGGGATTCTTACCAAATCCCTCCATACCTTATGCCACAGGAGCATGAACATTTTTATACCTATTATGGATGCTATCACTCTTTTTCTTATTTTTACCTCATCAGTAGTGCTTTATGGGGAATTTTAAATTCCTTTCAACAATCTTTTAACAACAACCTTCTCATAGTCGTCCTCTGCTTGAGGTTGTCCATCATTGGAAACTGTCTTTCTCAACAACTCCAATTTCTTTCTACACGTGACATACATCAAAAATATATTAGTCGTCATGTAAAATGAAAATGCTTGTATCATAGTATTCAAATCAATAAAACATTTTCAGATATTCCCCAACATATCTCTATGCACTCTACCACAATACTCCTTAATGTGTTAGCTAGTGCAATCCCAATCAATTTTTTTTTTAGTTGTATTCTATGATCATACAACCATCAACATCCTTATGCCAAAACACTTACCTTCATTAGTAAATCAATCTCTTGTACCAGAGAAATACAATAAACAACAAGGAAGGGGTCAAGGAACTCTTCCCTTGTCCAACTCCTTCTACACCGCCCTAGAATTTCAGCCCAACTGAGTTATTTTCCAATGCATCATTGCCTTTACTTATCATGGCTAAACCAAGCCTATTCATTTAAATATTCTTATTTATTCATTCTCCCTTTTTCCAGTTGTACTTGTTCCCACAACTACTCTTCTAAGGCTTACAACCCTGTTAAACAATTCAGAGATTTTAGGGTGAGAAAATTATTCCTCCTTTTCTCCTTCTTTTCTTATGCAATCTACTTCTTATTATGATCTCCATGTTTTGTTCCTTGAGCAATCTTGGTTAGGTTCACCTCAGCCTTCTTGGTAAATCAACATGCTATAACAACAAACCTTTTATTCACGATGAATCATGAACCTATGAATTATGCACATTACCATTCGGTTATTAGAATGGTCAACGTTCATTTGTTAGTCTTCCACTCATACATTTTGTTTAGAATGTAATACAGGATTCTTATATAAATAGTCTTGTAGCTCACTTCTTAATTCTCAGCAATCATTAAGGTTGTGATTTTGTTCTCCTGACAGAGTCTTTAACCCATTCCTTCACAAGGAGCTCCTTCATCATGCAACTTCCTGATTGCGTATCTTCACTAGCTGTGATGGCCTCAACCTTGAGTTAGCTTCAACTGTGTACCAAATATTTCTATAAGGAATATAAACATGCATCTTTGTTAGGCATCCATAATATTTATCCACACATATTCCTTGTTTTTTTAACTTACATCCATGATGTACTTAACCATATGCATAATAATAAGCCTATGTGTAGCTACCATATGTATATTTCACAGCTCACATACATCTTTACTTTAAAATCATTCAACTCGTGATTGTTCACAATCATTCTCATGTGATCCTCAAAGGCCTAATCATTTTTCCTCTTATCTTGACAACAAAGCATCCTTGCTCATTTACTCTTACATCATACATGTGCATCACTTGCACATTTGATATCATTCACTCATATCTATTTGGTCTTACTATCAGTCTTCATATCAAGAAACCTTACAATGCATTAAATCCCTGTACTCAAGCATATACAAACATAGCCAAACATTCATCATGCAATCTCATTGCTTGTACCTTTTCCATGTCATTCATACACATGGACATATCAGACTTCCAGATCCTTCTCCCAAAGATCTTCCAATCATTCTTATGATAAGTCTCATAGACATACTCATCATTGAGTTTCTCTCTTTGCTAATATCTTGCAGTCATTCACATGATATCCACATGGGAGTTTAATCAGGCATAGTCATAACTATGTTCCCCCCTCTGCATGACAACAACCAGTAAGAAGGCATTTTGCCTCTACTAGTATAAAGTTATTCAACAACCTAGAAATATCGTCTGGGAAATTCCAACAATGCCCAAGGCAACAAGACAACTTATCAAGCTTCTAACTGGTGTTACACCTCAAAATTACTCACTTCGATAGTGTCTCAAGTGTTGTCATTACGAGTGTTGTAAATGTCACATATTGACTATAAGTGTTTCAAGTGTCACAAACATCATACTGCAATCTTTCCTATGTCGTGCCCCTAACGACATCACAAAGACACTTAAGACACCTCAAAGGGTGGTTTGGAAGAAGAGAAATTACTTGACAGGAGGTACAAGCCTTCTGCCATTGGAAAAACCACTAAAAAATGAATTTTGGAGAGGAGCGCTCCCCTACCCACTGTCAGGGAGTGTTGGCGCTCCCTGAGCCCCTTTGGGGGAGTGCTTGAGCACCCTTTTCACCCTTTTGGGGGAGCGCTACCCTTTTTTGAGGAAATTTTGGGTTTGTTGAGGCAAATCAGGGAAGAATCCCTCAATTCCTGAAGGTGGTTGGATTCAAATAGATGGTCAAGGCATGATCTTAGGGAAGATCCTCAACTGAAGGAGAGGAATCCTCAACTTATCCCAAATATCTCTCAAGTGGTTTAACCTCTCCAAGGTTATATAAGGAGGCCTTCTCATGGTGAAAGGTACATGGGATAGAGACTAGAGTTTGATACCAAACTTATGCTCCTATACGTGGTATTGACAGACAAAGAAGATTGAGAATTATACCTAACTTATGATCTCATAAGAAGGTATTGACATGGAAAAGATTGGAGATGTAAAACTTATGATCTCATGAGTGAGATGTGATCAAAGCAATCAATGGATATTGATTGAGCAAAGGGGTTGGACAAGGAGAACTGGAAGAAGTTGTTGCACCTTCATTTAAAGGATTGTAAGTACTTTTACTTGTTCTCATTAATAATCAATGATTGGCCTGTTTCTTTCAAACTTGTGCTTGTTCCACATGAGTTTGTCTGCAATAGATGGATCTATGTTTGAGCTAATCTCATTAGAGTAGGAAGTCTTTTGTACCTTTGTTTGTTTTATAGGACCTAATAGGGAGCTCAGGATCGAAGCTCAGCCAGGACTTTGCAAGGACAAATGTCATTCATAAGGTACATATCTTTCTCCTTCTCTTTCATTCATTAGCTTGATTAGATATAAATGCAAGTCAGTTTCCATGTTAAGCACTTTCTGTCTTGGCCTTAGGAGTCTAAAGACCAAGAGGGAATCCGCTTGTCCGCAGGGGGATTCACCTACAACAAAAATTGGCGACTCCACTGGGGAGGATCTACGATTTTTGCTTCCATTCCCAGATATCTTTTTGGCCCTTTGCCCACTAATTTTATCTTCTCCATATTGTGTTTTTTATTCTTAGATTGTTTTGATTGCCTCTTTATGTCATCATGATCACCCTAATTGACTGACTTTTCTTAAATTTTTGAGTTTTTAGGAACTTTTCTGAGCTTTTGTAGCAGAGTGCTCCCCTTCCCTTGTTAGCAGAGTGCCAACACTCCCTAGTGGTATTACACAAAGTGTTGGAGCTCTCTGGTACCCCTTACACCAGAGCTTTATCCCATTTTCAGTGAAAAACCCTCTAGTTTTTCAATTTTTGGGTTCAATTTTTTCCTTTTGCATTTGCTCAGGGTCTCATACTCTTAGTCCATCTTGGTATTGGATTTCAAAGACCTTATTTCTGAGAATTAATCCTCTTTTGTTTGTATTTTTTGACATTTGTCCTTACTTTGCAATTTGTCCTTCACGATTTGGAGTCAATTTGTCGTTTTCTTCTCGTTTATCTGAATGAGTGAAAACTTTGTAAGGAGTTTCAAAGGCCTTTTGTACTTTTCTTTCTAATATTTGAGTCATCTTGTCCAAGCTCTTACTTCTTCCTTTTGAGTTTTTGTCTTTCTGTTTCTTGTTTGATCATAACAAGGATGTATTTTGGTTTATGTGAAGTTTGCTTCCAGATTGCTTAAATCTCACAACTCTTGAAGTCCGATTAGCATAGGAAGATTTACATCTACTGGTTATTAGTCACATATAAACATTTTAGCATTGCATTAGATTCTTTATTGAGGACTATTGCATGAGGTCATTTCATCTTAGTGTTTGACAGTGAAAGGAAAATCCTTCTCCTTCCCTTAATTAGACATTCATTGAAAGAAACGATTGCTTATCATTTCTTATGCATGTTTTGGGAACTGAGTCATAATATCATCTGTCTTCACTCTCATACACCTATGAGTAAAAAACAACCACTAAAATCAAGGCTTAACTAAAATTTATCAGAATTTTACATCTTTGTTAGCAAATCTACATTAGTTTAAGGTGTAGGGCTTTGGAATAGGTTGAAAGGATAACTTTCCAAAGCTATCAAACAAACTTAGCATATTGCGATAGGGAGAGAAAATCCAATTGCCATATAGGCTTTCTGGGATCCCCCTCTCACACAGGGGTTACACACGAGGTCGCATTCGGGAGAATTACGGAGATTATCCCTCCGTGGTTCAACTGTTTGTAGTGGTTGGATCATATATTGGGGGTCACTTGAGGGTATACCCACGATTATGTGTGGGAGCCTCTCGAGTTGATTTCATACTTGGGAGCCTAGGGGATGACTGCGAGTTGGTGACCTTAGTAGCCATAATATTTAGGGTCTCACACAAGGTGGCATTGAAGGGAAGTCTCACTGTACCTGGAACAGACGTTGGTCAAACTCACTTGGGCTCCTTTGAGGGTAAATCCACAATTACTGCATGGAAGCTTGCACCAAGGCGTAAGTCCATTAAGCAGGTTGCCAACGTAACTGATCCACCCACTCTATCCCCACCTCTTCCTATTTTGATCTCGAGACGTTGGATTTCATCACCAACTAGTGGTTTCATTGTGGGAAGGTTTTGTTTGATTGTTTGCTTCTCAGATTCATAGCGTGTGTTGGTTGTGTCACTTAGTGGACCTTAGGTCGAGTCAGTGTTAATGGAATCCAATCCTGAGAGTACCAATGGAGGAACCCCTTCTCCTGGGGAACCTTTTACCTTTCCTTCTTTTGGAAACTTTGGTCCTCTGTACATTGTCACACTGAGTCTTCCGGGACTCACCATCGGATTACCGGTTTGGTTGTTCCCCACTCCGGTGATCTCGAATCCTCCCAAAATTTCAACTGCACCTAATACTTTATATGTCAGTACACCACCCACACATCCACCTCACGTCGACTTTTCACCTCCTTCGCCCATTAAGAATCCTTCCCTTTCTCCTTCTTTGTCTAGTGAAAGCTCTAAAGAAAGTAGCCAGGTTGATCAAAAGAAGAAGAAACGGAAAGAGAAGAAGAAGAAGAGCCCAAAAAGGACCAAGGCTCCGACAACATCATATGTTGAATCCTAGCAACCAGCTATTGTTAATAGTACTGGGAGTTTTGATGAGGTCAACAAGATTAAAATGAAGAATCCGAAACCCAAATTCCCTTGCAGTCTTTGTAAGGGTGACCACTTTCTAAGGGATTGCCCTGGTATTCCCAAGGTCTTAGAAATGTGGCCCTCCATGTCATCAGCCTCTGCTGGTCATGCTGGTGATACCCTGTCAACTAGTGACGTTAAGGTTGGTAAGAAGAAGACAATTGTCAAATTCCTTTGTATGTTATGCAAAGGTGATCAATATTCTCACCTTTGTCCTCATATGGATGAGGCTTATTCTCTTTTGGAAAAACTTCAACTTCCAAAAGGTTATCATAAGATTTTTCCCAACCCATCGTTAGTTGATGGACTGATCAATCTGGTTCCATCCCTGGTCAATCCGGTTGATCAGGTGGTCAATCTAGTTTCATCCTCGGTTGAACCACTCACCAAAGTAGTTGATTCAGTTCCATCATCGATCATCCTTACTCTTCATCAAAAGAGTGTAACCCAAGTAGTCGATCTGTTTTCATCCTCGATCGACCCCACTCTCCCATTAGAGAGTGACACCAAAGTGGTCGATCCGTTTCCACCCGTCGACCCCATTCTCCCCTTGGAGAATGAAACCCAAGTGGTTGATCTGGTTCTATCATCGATCGATCCCACTCCTCCTTTGACGAGTGCCAAAGTGGTTGATCTAGTCCCTTCCTCGGTCAGTCCCACTCTTCCTCTGAAGAGTGCCTGTGTGGTCGATTCGATCCCATCATCAGTCGATCCTACTCTCCCTCTAGAGAGTAAACCAAATACTGCCCACATTTTTCTCGTTGATACATAATCTACAATGCTGGGGGGCATTCATCATTCTCTCGTGAAACCCCCTCTAAGTAATGAGGCCATCTTTTTTGATTGGGGTGCACTAACAGGACCTCGTCTTCCCTCTCACATCCCTTTCCAGATTACAGTATAGGTTTTTGGTCAGGACGTTCCTCAAACGCTGATAGATGAAGGTGCGTCCGTTAGTATTTTGTCCTCTGTTGCTTGGCACGCTTTGGGTTGTCCTCAGCTTGCACCGGTTACACAGAATCTGTTAGCTTTTAATAGAAGAACTAGTCAACATTTAGGGACCCTTCCTCAGTTTCCGGTAACTTTGGGAGGAAAAATTGTCTTTATTGATGTCATGGTAGTCCGAGACCCCTTGGATTTCTCTTTACTCCTTGGGTGGGATTATGTTTATGCCACAAAAGCTATTGTGTCCACTTTTTTTCATGTGATATCTTTCCCACACAATGGAAGAATGGTGACTATTAATCAATTTTCATTCATCGGTCCTGACTGGATCACCTCCCTGAATGGTTCTTATATGATGACAGTATCACCCCCGCTGCATGTCAATTATGTGGTGTTATCTCCCATCACTTCAACTTCAAACGATTTGGATCCGGTAGTTGACATGGTGATCTCTTCGGTAGGGTTATTGGAGCCTGATCTCCTTACCCCTGACGAAACCCTCGACAAGTGTTCCTTCCAGAGTGATTTTCTTCCATCCAGTGAATATCTCTTGGAAGCCATGACCGAGTTTTGTCCCTTAACATGATGTCCTTCCAGAGAATTATTCTCTTGGAATCCATGATTAAGAAGAGTCTACGAGCACAGTTTTTCCTCTCTGAAGCAAGCTCGTTAAAAAATGAAACAGAAATCTGGGGATTGAACCTGAAGCTCTGAGCATAGTTCTTTTCATGTGTCAAGCTCGTTAAAAAATGAAACAGTCACCTCTCTTGAACCTTCTTTTCATCCACTCTTATCCTTTTTCTCCGTCTAGTAGAGAAATTGGTGACAACCTCACATTCAGTGAATGAATTGAAGCTTGGAGGGCATGTTTCCAGCCTTTGATGATCATTCTAGAGTTAAGCCACTAGCTTTCAAGCTGGGGGCATCCCGAGCTTGGTCTTTGTTCTTTCTCGTGCTCAAAAAAACATGAGAATGTAACCGAGTAGACTTTTATCACTTTTTCGGACTCGCATGGATAAACAAAAAAGGAACCCATTGGAGTCGTCTTTGAGCTCTTTTCAGACTCTCTAAACATGAAAAGATTGTCGAGTGATCTTGCTTCCTTTCCCACTCGTTAAAAGGTTTGAAAGGGCATCTTTCGAGTGATAATTTATCTCTTTTTCAGCCTCGCGAGACTAACATTACGAAAAAGGACAACATTGGAGTCATATTTAAGTTGTTTTCAGACTCTCTAAATATGAAAAACCACCGAGTTTACCTTCTCTGGACTCGTTAAACAATCATACATTGAAGGGCCCATACGGGACTGAACCCTTACTTCTTCCAATTCGTTAAATAAAGGAAGAGGGACTTACCGAAGGTGAGTCATATCGAGCATGTGTTACCCTCCTCGAGCTCGTTAAATTAAAAAGAGGTACTCGTCTATCTGGATGGGGGAAAAATTGAAAGAAGCAAGCCAAGCAGTTTTTTTAGAACACTACCAGTAACTCTTACAGTCGCCCTTGAACACGACACTTTGTCTTTGCACGCATTTTAATCTGCTAAACCTCTGCACTGAGCCAATATTTTGAGTTTATTTTACTCCTTTGGGTCACCTGACGAAAGTCACAACATCCACTGCATTATAAAGTTTTGGTCCATGTCATGTTTCTGTTGTTGTGCCTCAGTGTTCAAGGGAAGTACCTTCCTTGAGAGTCAGCCATCACAAATGTCTTGTTTCAATACCCATTTCAGTCCATGTTCATTTGATCTACCAATTACATCTTTGTGTCAGTTTCATGTCATTGATGGGGGATACATCAAGGCCCTCCTTCGACGAGTCTATTTCTATCGACTTCAGCACATTATCCAGGAGCTAGACTTAGAAACCAGTTAGTACCTTGGGACCTGCATGCCTCAATGGCAGGCCTCCTCGTGTCCGAAAGTGGGTTTACATCATTGACCCCTGATCAGATGATTCCACAGATGTTCGACTTCAGCTCATTCATTCGCATTCGTTGGAATGTACTAGAGTACCTTGGGAATCATTGACATCAATGGTGATCTCTCTCGCGCTTGTTAACGGTTTACATCATTAACCGACAATCAAGTGGCTTCTGCCATGTTCGACATCAAGACATCTATTCACATGATTAGATTCGTACTACATCGGGATCGGTAAGAAGACCTTGGGTTGATTTTTTCACTCTTATGTATACTTTGCCCAGGTTGCAAAGGAGTTCTTTTGAACTATGACACATATACTATTACATAGATCCACTTTGTATTGGTCGTGGCTATGTCTTGTCATCTCATAGATCCATTGTGTATTATTCGTGGATACGATAAGTTCAGGTCATAGGAGTATAGATCCACATTGTATCTGTGGTGGATATACCATTTTTTCAATATAATTATGGATCCACAGTGTATTTTATGGCGACCATACTTAAAAAGTATTTATCACTCAAGCATAGGTATGTCTGTCATGGGTTTTGAAACATCTCATAATATTTGTTTGATGGTTGTGTGCAGTTTTTTCCAGTTTCTCTGCATCCATACCCTTGCTTGAAAAAGTCTACAAAGTACTTCAGTCATCATCATCTTCTAACTTCATACTTTGGAGGAAAATCTGTTACACCTCAAAATTACTCACTTTGATAGTGTCGCAAGTGTCATCATTACGAGTGTTGTAAGTGTCACATATTGACTATAAGTGTTGCAAGTGTCACAAACATCATACTACCGTCTTGCCTATGTTGTGCCCCTAACAACATCACAAAGAAACTTAAGACACCTCAAAGGGTGGTTTGGAAGAAGAGAAATCACTTGACAGGAGGTACAAGCCTTATGCCATTGGAAAAACCACTAAAAAATGAATTTTGGAGAGGAGCGCTCCCCTACCCACTGTCAGGGAGTGTTGGTGCTCCCTGAGCCTCTTTGGGGGAGTGCTTGAGCGCCTTGTGCACCCTTTTGGGGGAGCGCTACCCTTTTTTGAGAAAATTTTGGGTTTGTTGAGGCAAATCAGGGAAGAATCCCTCAATTCCTGAAGGTGGTTGGATTCGAATAGATGGTTAAGGCATGATCTTAGGGAAGATCCTCAACTGAAGGAGAGGAATCCCCAACTTATCCCAAATATCTCTCAAGTGGTTGAACCTCTCCAAGGTTATATAAGTAGGCCTTCTCATGGTGAAAGGTACATGGGATAGAGACTAGAGTTTGATACCAAACTTATGATCCTATAAGTGGTATTGACAGACAAGGAAGATTGAGAATTATACCTAACTTATGATCTCATAAGAAGGTATTGACATGGAAAATATTGGAGATGTGAAACTTATGATCTCATGAGTGAGATGCTATCAAATCAATCAATGGAGATTGATTGAGAAAAGGGGTTGGAAAAGGAGAACTGGAAGAAGCTGTTGCACCTTCATTCAAAGGATTGTAAGTACTTTTACTTGTTATCATTAATAATCAATGCTTGGCCTGTTTCTTTCAAACATGTGCTTGTTCCACATGAGTTTGTCTGCAGTAGATGGATCTATGTTTGAGCTAATCTCAGTAGAGTAGGAAGTCTTTTGTACCTTTGTTTGTTTTACAGGAACTATCAGGGATCTCAGGATAGAAGCTCAGCCAGGACTTTGCAAGATCAAATGTCGTTCACAAGGTACATATCTTTATCCTTCTATTTCATTCATTATATTGATTAGATCTAAAATGAAGTCAGTGTCCATGTTAAGCACTTGTTGTCTTGGACTTAGGAGTCTAAAGACCAAGAGGGAATCTTCTTGTTCGTAGGGGGATTCACCTACAACAACTGGTCTTGATCAGTATACTTTTCTATCAAGGGAATCCTTTTCTAGATTCCCTCTTACTACTACTTGAGTATACTAAGCCATACCTTATATGGATACCATCCACTTCTGGATTTCATCCTGACCCATTGGTCATCTTGAAGTGCCCCAACACTTCCTCTACCTCATTCAGGATCAACATTTCATTAATCCTTCTACCTTATTCTCATAGGGTACTATGTACTCAACATCATCAACCTTTTACTTATGTTTCCATAGTCAGATCATCACTAACCATATGATCACCATATTTTACATTCAATGGAAAACTATAATAAGTATATATGCATGCTCTATCTTTGCGATATGTATTTCATCATATTTTCATGCACCAAGCATTATACCCCTGTCTACAGTGTGGACGGGTTCCACTTACTTACCTCTTTGCATTCTTGTGCATAGTCATGCCCTTAGCTAATACATATTTACACTGCTTTAGCACAACCACGAGATTTTGAATTTGCTCATGTCATTCCACTTCTTCTGTGACTTATTTTATTTTACAAGGGGGGTTTACCCTAGTAGGAAGTTCTTTTCAATTATGAAAGGTCAAGTAGGATGATCTCACCTACTTCCATAAGGCCTCTAGACATGGAGGATTGTACTCCCAATGCCAGATCCTTTTTTTAATCGACACTTTTAATTAACATAGGCTTCATTAAGCCCACTTTTTAGGAAATTCCTGCCACCTATTCAATCCAGTTTCCCTCTGGACTCAAGTATTCCTTAAAACAAGTTTATTCCATTTGCATCCAAGTTTTATTATTAATGCCTCTCGGCATAATCCCACTTTTGTAAGACCGACTATCATTTCCCAAAGAAATGATAGTCTTCTTTTTCCACAGCCTAGCATGATTCAATATTGTTGGGTAAAATGCCAACTGAATTTTAATATGCATCCTTCTCCTCAAGTAACTTATGCAGATAATTTCCATACGATAGTAATATTCTCAACGGGCTCATCTTAGACTTGGTAAACTAGTATTATGATTGTTCTCCATCCCATCCAGGCCTGTGTTTGAATCATACTTTGCTAGATAGGGTAGGGTAGGGTGCCCTCTCCCTTAATTTTTTCTAAGAAAGAAAATAATTACTTGACTCTTTCGTGACCCCAAGTAGGCCAATTGTTTTTTCCCACTCTGATACCACTTTGTAACACACCCAACCCCTTAAGTACCTTTTTAAGGGATGGGGCATCAAAATTTCACTTTCCTCCATCATCTCTAATCCTCTTCCTGAGATATCCATCACCTTCTACCCATCAAGAGCTTTCCAATGACTATAACCATGCTCAAATCTGAGCCCTGGATTGGAACTTATGCCCTTCTGAATCTCTTCGGATGTCATCAGCCAAAGGCCACGTGGCACCCACGTGGGTTTGTCTCATTCGTACCATTCCAGCTAACATGGACTTGACCATGGTTTTCGTCCCTTAGCGATGACATGACCACTGGAGAGGCGGTTACAAAGGATGTTCATTGCACCTTTGCGATCACCAGGACTTCAGCCCTTCATCATTCCTATTTATGTCTGAACCATTCCCGAAGTTCCGAAGTCCTGCCACATAGCTCCGACCTTCGACTCTTTTTGGATCATACATTCTAACATCCCAAACCTCCTGGAGTTCTAAACTCTCGAGGTACTGCCACGTAGCTCCGGCCTTCTGTCCTTTTGGGAGCATATGTTCTAACATCCCAAGTCTCCCAAAGTTCCGAACTCTCAAACTCCTGAGGTATTGCAACGTAGCTCCGACATTCATCCCTTTTGGGAGCATACATTCTAACATCTCAAGTCTCATGTAGTTCTGAACTCCCAAACTCCCGAGGTACTACCACATAGCTCCGGCCTTCGGCCCTTTTGGGAGCATACGTTCTAACATCCCAAGTCTCTCGTAGTTCTAAACTCTCAAACTCCCGAGGTACTGCCACGTAGCTCCAGACTTCGACCCTTTTGGGAGAATACGTTCTAACATCCCAAGTCTCCCGGAGTTCCAAAATCCTGAACTTCCGAGGTCCCAATAGCCATTAGGTCAAGCAACCACGCACCAGAGGCTGACACGCAGAAAATAACATATATGACACGTGGCCTTATCCATGGGTGACACATGTCACATTCTAGTTGGAATATAAATCCTGTAAAATGCACGAATCAAGGTGACACGTGGAATGAAAAACATGGGTCCACATCACCCTGGGTGATGTCAGCGTGCCACGTTACTCCGGACGGACATCCTCCGGAAGCCTCTAATATCGACTACCTGCAAAATCGCCTGAAGCCCCGAAGTTTGAACTCCCACCAGCGACCTCCTAACACCCCTTATATCCTACATTCGAGATGTGTCCATGTAGACCCATATATCTACGACCTTCGTTGCTTCGCAACTTCGACATTCAAAGATTTCACTGTGTAATCTCCTCTTTACTCCTGGAGTGGTAAACGTCGGACTGACCATAGTCTAGATCCAACGGTCAGGGAGAGATCCTGACGCATCCCCAGATCGATGGTCCTCATCGCTTCGCAAATTCAGAGTTCGGGGGTTCTACCTGCCTAAAAGTCATTTTTTCCCAGAGAAAGACTTCACCAAAGTGCTATACGCAAATCCTTCCACTGGTGGATCAGACGGCTGGGAGGAATTCTCAATGGACTCCCCAGATCCATACCTCACATTAATTCGCAACTCCGACGTTCATGGGTTTTGGTTTTATGACACCTATGTTCTCCTGAAGTGGTCAATGCCGGACTGACCACAATGTAGATCCAACGGTCATGGAAGATCCTGAGTATCCTCGGATCTACGACTCATGTTACTTCGTGATTGGTAAGTGGGTCAATGTTTTAATCGATGGGACAGATCCCACGGTCATGGTTAAGGGACCACCAGATGTCGGTCAACCTTGTGGGTAACCGAACCAGCAGGTTACCTTCACTTGGTTTCGGAGGTTGTAAAGTCTTAGCATCCCAAAGTTCCGAAGCCAAAAGGATTAGCTCCCGTTGGGCGTAGCGCAAGGTTCAATGGTCCTAGTCATATGAGGTTTCCCGAAAATTTCTGGGACTACACACCCAACTCTTCATCATGAATTGGTTAGGGATTTGGTCATGAGTCCTCGGTCACAAAGACGAGTGGTTTAAAGGATGTCCCCTTTGTCTACATTCTACGAGAGTTATACCTTCTGAGCTTGCAAATACTTCGAATGAAGTGTGGGACCACTTGTTGCGCTTCTCCTGTAATTTAGAACTTAGAGAGTTCTTAATATCTACACAACTTGCATAGGCTCTATGCACCCTCACACTGCCTCTCCTGAGATTAACAGACCCTTTTTCCAGGAGACTCAAAACAACTGGAAGTGTAAGCATGCACACATGAAACTGTGCCTATGGTCAACAAAATCATAGTTCATTTCCTTTAATTTGATCCACTATAGGGGCTCAAGTATTTATGTGTACAAATCATGTTCGACCATATAGTTCCTTACTTGCTTAAATACACAACCAGACAAAATAAATAAAAATAGTCAAATCATCAAACAAGCATGCACATCCCTGAAACGTTCACGGGATATTCAACCCTATTTTATAGTTACAGTTCATTTTCACAGGGTATGGGAATACTTATATATTACAATTGATAGCCAACCAACTGACTGTGGGTGTTCGCCTCTCCACCCAACCATATGCTTAGAGGCATTCATTCTTAGCACTCTGGCTACCCCCATGCGAAGCCATGATATCACTAGGGAACTTTTGCACTTTCTCATAGGTTCTATCTCTATCATAGTCTCTGCAAGGTTTATTAGATACCTCCTTAGCATCAAGATTGTGACCTTCTGCTCAGGTCAAGTTTTCTCCTATAACGAGAGTAGATTATCCTTTTCCTTTCCTCTTCTTAGCATATCTGGGTCGCATGCCCCCAGTGGGCATGGTCTCCTTCTTGTCTCTTTCACATGTATTCTTGCACGCCTTTTTCCTCATCAGGAAGGTTCTGGACAAGTCATGTTCCTTTTGTCAAAAGAAACTCAGGTCGGTCTAGGCCTGCAGGAAAACTACACACTGTGGTGCTTCGAGCTGACAATTTTTTTATCTCCTCAGCAAGACCTTCCATGCTTCCATTCATGGGGATAGTTGATTGTTCAACCACCGATCCTTCTTTCATTAACTGATTCTCCCTTCAAATCCGGATGAGGCTTATTATTTCAACAAAGAGAATTTTGGTTCATTTGACATAATGAACCCTCTCTACAGTTTCCTCACTCTTTCCTCTAGTGATATCATGGCCAGTACTTCAAGGCTTCACCCCCATAGTTAGTCGTTGGAAATCTAAATAATAATACATTTACATTGTACACATGCCATAGCATGGTAATCATAATTAATTATTAATTACAAGCTGGGGGAAACAGGGGTGTTACAGAGAGAAGTCGAGTTCTCTATTAGGGGACTGAGTTTGCAGATGTGGACATACCTTTTGGATGAAAGAGACTAAGATCTACTTGTAGGGGTCGATTTCTCCTACCTGGTCTGAATTCCTTGATTGTTGGGGGTGAATCCTCTATCTATGAAGGTCGTGTTTCTTGTACAGGGCGTTTTATTTTAGTTGAAGTCGATTTCCTTTGGTGTAGGCCGAGTTCTCTCAACAAAAGAGTCGAAATTTCTATGGGAGACCACCATCTTCTCTTATAGGAACCATGTTACTCATAGGACAACATATATGCTTGTGGAGAAACCAAATTAATGGTGGTGGGGCCGAGTTTATCCATTGGGAGGACGATTTTGTCTTTTTGGGGAAAATACTCTCTTATGGGGTCGAGCTAATTATTGTAGAGGCCATTTTTTGTATTGGGGAGTTTCCTCTACTTGGGCATCTTTTATTATAGTTGGGTGCACCTTTTGGGTGTGATAAAAAATGATTTTAGAGTGGGTTAAGTTCTTTACTAGTTGGAGGTATAACTTCCTCAAAGGGGGCCGAGTTAACTCGTTCTGTGCAATGACTCCTTGTGTGGTGATCGATTCATCCATCAGTTGGTCGAGAATCTTCTTGACGATTGAGTTTAGTGTGGCTGGCCTACATTTTCTCTTGTTGGGCATATTAGAGCTTCGTTGGGTCGAAATTAGTGGGTACAAGACCGATTTCTTCCCTATCTAGATCACTTTTGGGTGCGGCGGGGCCTTCGTATTGTTGGGAGTTAATTGTTAAATCTATGGGGCCTATTTTGTGACATTTACAGCCTTAATCGCTCCACAAAATCTCATAAGAAACCTTTAGCAATTTCATATCAAGTTCCTCATTTTTGTTGTGTGTTATTTGTTGGGAATTTCTTAGTGTACTTCAGTTATGTTGAATGGTTAAATGCTGCAAATATATTGGAGTTTTGTATTGGTGTTCCATTGGTGTGTCATCGTAGAGTTCCAAATTGCTTATAAACTGTTATAAAATATTGTATACAATTATCTAGCATTGGGTGAGGAGATTTGTGCAGATTTGTCCTTTCAAGGCGATTACACCCTCAAATACGGAAGTTCACCCAAGGATTTGGACAAATGTTTGTTTAAAGGTACTGGGTAGAAATTGAAGAGAGATGAGCATGAAGGACAGGTGGAGGAGCATGCATCTAGCCATGTTGAGGATGTGTGCATAGAGGAAGGCCAAACAATAGCCTATGATACACCATTAGAGCTAACCGATGGGGTCGATGACACTAGTGTAAGGGATGCACAAGATGAGGATAAAACATCTTGTCCTACTTATGATGACTATGAGAAAAATTTCTAATCATCTGATGTTGAGGATCCAACATCTTTCCTTGTGTATGATGCTAATGATGAGGATGGTTCAAATCTGCTAGCATCTAACTATGATGGGGATTCAACACCTCATCTTGTTTATGACATGTATGATGATGCAGGCATGATTGTATTAGAATATGACAAAGGTTGGGGGCTATGCATGGAGGATGACGATGAAGGGGCTAATTTGGTGGATGAGATCAAATAAAAAAACTTGTATAAGGAGGGTAGTCCACATTGCATGGTATCATCTAGTGAGTCAGTTGATCCCTTGTGTAACAACCTACGCCATGCTGATGAAATAACATTGCGTGATTTGGAGAACCGACTAATTGTCACAAAGGAGAAAATTGTGCAAGTGTTGACGAGGGTAGATGGTGCTCATAAGTTTATTGAATACCTTATGTGGAAAACCCAGTCAGAGGAGAGGCAAAACGGAATTGCAGATGGAGTCACTAGTACCCAATTGTGCATCATCAAAGAAGCACTAGAGTGGATGAAATCCAATTACTTGTAGTTGTTCATGGATAGCAACCTTGCTCTTAAATTCGTTCCAGACAACGAAAGGGAGGTTGAGGATATTTTTTACCAACTGAGTTTGGCATGCTCTTCAACATTGACAGCAACAAAGACTCCATCATCTTTAGCAGTCGTGACACATGAGGGTGTGAGTGGAACTTGTGATTTGAGGGAGGAGCCTCTTGTGATGATTCTGCATGAGGAGAATTTAGAGTTGCAGGTGCTTGAGGAGAGGTTTGACATAGAGGGTTTTGACCATGCACTTGTTTTTCATTGTGGGGATCATGAGTCGCTTCTGTCGGAGAGCCCACTAAAAGGTCAAGGCTTAGTTGTGGAGGAGATAGTTGAGAACATTCCTTAGGGACCAACTCACAAGGAAGTATATGCATCCATGGATTGGGTGGACAAGTATATGATAGACATGGACATGCTCTAGGATACAAGTTTAGGCGACATCAATAAAGTGATGGATACAATAGTGTCTGCAGAATACAATGATAGGAAACAATATGCAAAGATATTCATTGGCACACAGTAGTGTACAATGAAGTTGTGGGGTGTTTCTGCTAGGGAGACCTCCTGACAGAGTCCTCAAGCATACCATTGAGTTGAGGGTGCCCAATATCGGTGAGTGGATGGTTGAGCCTCAGGGAGCAACGTATCCCTCAACGATCGATTTGCATTTGGGATATCATCAGATGAGGACCAGGGTGCATGATAGTCACAGGTCTACTTCCAGAATTCGTTATAATATCTTGGTCATACCCTTGGGGTTGATCAATGCACTAGTCACTTTCCATTCTTGCAGGAAGTGGAAGAGGCATCTATTGTTGTTGTTTGATGCCCTCAATATATACAACAGGACATGGGAGTTTCACCTCAGTCAGTTAGATGAGACGGGTGGCATTGCATCCATGTAAGAAGTCTTTCATTTGGACCATTTGATATATGTGCAGAGTGCCCATAAGGAGATCCAAACTCTATTGGATTGGTTCATGGAGATTTTAGCAGGAATTGAGAGTGATGGACTTCCAATTTGGTGGTGGGATCATGGCATTCATCGGAGTGATAGATTGCTTCAGATGACGAGGGTGATCAACAAGTTTGTGACAGTGATTGGTCTACGTCATTGTGGGGATGTTGTGAGAGGAGTTGTTGAGCCTTGTTCTATATGGTGAGGTAGATTTTCCCTCATGACACCCATGATCGATTCTATCTGTGGATTGTTAGGCTTCGACGTCACTGAGATGCCTTGGAGACACATGATCCAGGATGGTGAGTTCATTTATTTCAAGGATTTCAGTTTGGGGGTCCAGGAGAGGAGAGCATAGTCTGAGCATGGTGGTTAGACAGTTATGATTGGAGGGACTGCAGTGTTTGATAGCTCGGAAACCAATACATATGAGATGGCCATTTTTTTTCTTTCTGAAGTTTACTCTTGGGATGCTTAGGTTTGGTTGCTTGGAATAATGGTCTTCTGAGGATTTGATCTAGTTTGTGCAGTTTTTGGTTACCTGGCTTATCAGAGATAGTCAAGTGGATTCTTATGTTATCACCTTGCATATTAGGGCTATAGGTTGCTTCACATCATACAAGTTAGTTTGGGACCCTGGTGACTTTACTACTTATAGGCTAGTTCGAGAGAGGCTCGCATGGAGGGACTTTGTGGATGATGTGTTGAGAGATTTTTCGAACAATGCCTAGATGATTATAGTAGGCTAGGGGTGCTGGAGTATTATGGATTTCCCCTTTGATACTTGGAGATTGGGTGTCATTGATTCTCTATCAGTTTGTGACCACATTAACTTCCCCGAGATGTTTGATTTTAGAGTTGGTTTGGTCAAATTCACTCGGATACATTGGCAGGATATGATCTTCAATAGTGGGGATGATCCTTTGAGGCATTATATCTTGTGGTTGCAGGAGCGGAGGATACAATCTAGGCAGGAGGATCAAATATTTATGATCAGAATGGTGAAACGTCAGTATGTTGTTTCCTCTCTGGTGATAGCATGGGACACTAGGATTTTATGGGTAGATAGTTTGGCAGCTGGTAAAGATGGGAGAGCCAACTGTTACTTTTAGGAGGCCATTTGTGTTAGTACATTGCAAGGCAATATTGTGGGCGATAGGTACTCCGTATCTTTCATATTCATTTGAGACCCAAGAATCATTATTAGTTTCAATTTGGTTCATTTTGTTGTTCCTATGGGTGTGATGCCATTGCTTGAGGAGAAGCAATCTTTGGGAAGGGAGGATTTGTCATGTCTCCATTTTTGGGTTCCCTTGTTCAGCAATTGGAAATGACTTCCGAGGCTTGCCAATAAAGGAAAAAAGGAAGTCAAGGGTTATTCAATGTCACTTAGTTAGGAGATGTTATGTTTTTAAAGTGACATCAAGTAAAAATGACATAAAGTGTCTTTTAGATTAATAAGTTACTTAAACATAGACTTTTAATCTTTAAGTAAAAAGGTAAAAGACGAATATGGGTCATGTTTGATTTAGTCAAAAGGGGAAAGTTCTAGAAGGGAATGGAGAAAGAATAAAAGGAGGGGTGGCACTTCACTTTGCATTATGTCTTTGGATTGATCTCTTTGGAGTTCTCTTGGAGCCAAGTTTTCGTTAGGTTTTGGCCAAACCTTTCCATTGTAGTTTAGTTTCGGTGGTGTAATATCCACCCTAGCTAGAAAAGGAGGAGGATCCATCCAAAATCTTCAACTGAGCTTGATTTGTGGTTTGATATCACTTTGGAGGTGCATATATGTGGGATTTTCTAGTGGTGACCATGACATCTTCCATGTTTTTAGTTTAGTATTGTGTGTTTTCAGTGTTGTACTACAACTACCATAACAACGATTAGATATTGTACTTTGGGTTCCATTCAAAATAAAATGCCCATGTGTTTTCTCCATATTATGAGTATTTGAATTGCATGCAATATGTTTAACAAAATGTTTATTAGTAGAATCATGCAATATCTTGTCAACCAGATTAGGCCATAAATCATTCTTGTAATGCAAATTGTTTGACGAAATCACTAATATCCTAGCCTAACATAGTTGGGGATATTACAATGTATCATCTTACTTTGATACTAAAGYGTTAATTTGAGTAGCCCATTTGGCTAGGTCGATTAGTGGACGTCTCRTKTCAAAAGTGGTCTTTCATTATAGAAGCCTCGTCCAGGTTCAACTTACTTTCTTAGCATGGTTTGTGGGTGTCTTCCCTATACCAAGTTTGTAGGGGAAATATCTCCGATTCAACCCTCTTAATGAAAATTGGTTGGTCCACTGATTCTCCTGGTGAAAAAAAGGTGTTAAGGTGTTATCAATSTGCTACGCAGACACATCTTCTTTYTCCTTATTGATCTCCTTTCGRATGGTAGTATTTTCGTCGCCTATTATGGATGACTATTATTTGTCTGATGGACCCAGGTTTTCARCGATATATTTGASCAAATTTTGTGTAGCTCACCATTTCTCAGCAGTGTCTTCTCGTCCTTGCACAACTGCATGAAAGTTAGGCACTCACTGATACACTTCCTCTTTAGGCCAACCTTGATGGAAATATGCCCAAGTAAGGTTCTGCAACTTAAAGTGGTTGAACACTTTGTTCAAGGGTTATGAACCTTGAATGCACTGAACTGTAGCTTGTAGCAACTGATCTCTTAGGCCTTTGTTAGTGCGAATGCAAAATCCGAAAGAGAATAATCTCCAATGGTGATAGGATACACAAGAAACATACCCTTCTATGCTTTTTCAATGTTGCACTGGCTTGGTACTTCGTTGTTTGGTATGTTATTTTCCTTAATACTAATCCGTCTGAAAACATTTATGGGCATATGGGGCTGCTCAGTACCCGCATAGATGTGGCTATAGTTGTCATTCTCTTCAATGTATCAATCTCCAATTGGATGTAACAACTTTAATGCTTCCTCGGAGAATCTCTGGTAGAGCTATTGAATATGAGCTTATATAAGCTAACAAGAAACTGTTCGCATATCTGCTCATAATAGATCGATTACTTGTACTTCCACAAGTTCTAAAAATAAACATGAATAGGAAAAAAATGAACGATTTTGTGCCCAACCCATCTGTGAGAAGGAGTTTAGTGTGCAAATTGCATCAAATAAATAAGATTCCATGTCAAACTATGGAAATTGAACATCAAGCTCTCCTGAATGTTATGATAGCCACGTTCAAATTGATGAATAACATGTTTGAAATGAGTACTTTGTGTTAAATATATTGTACCCTCAACAGTATGACCGTACACTGCCAGCTGTACTGGACAGTGGTACTTTCTAATTTTGTCTTGCTTGAGCATATATAGCTCAACCATCGTGCATTGTAATTGTGTTCTAGGTTCTGTACATTCTGTACTTCTTCATACATTTCAATATACTGTTCTATTCTCTTCTCTCTGCATTTCTCTTTGCTCCATAATTTATCATGGTATCAGAGCTTCAGCAGTAAGCCTCTTCACACAGTCGGGAGAGCCACACGATCCTCATAGCGCAGAGCTTACACACATCTTGAGAGAACGCGACACAGACTTTTCACAAGGTTTGGAAAGTTGTCTGCAATACTCTTTAAAGATCGCCGTAAGAAGCTTGCGGAGGAAGCAGAGCGGACAATGCTCGAAAGATCCTGGACGAAGAGAACGCAGAAGAAGAAACCCTAAAGATTCTTGCAATTTTTTCAAGAATTGTCAAAGTTTAATGAAGAAAAGCTGGAGGAGGCGAGAAATTTTAAAGAAATCTAAAATTTCCCTCATATATGTTAAAGATTGAAGCACAGAATGAATAATTCGTGAAATTCTTTCAAATCTTTGAAAGATTCACGAATCTTGTCTTCCGCAGGAGAAAAGTCCGTTAAATTCGAGAAAGATCGCATCAAACACGCAAAGAACAGCCATTAAGGCTGCAAGATTCGTCCTGTGAACAGATCCGAGGCGGGAAACCAGTCCAGAAGGGATGAGGAGAGTGCGGAACAGGCGAAAGCATTTCAGCCGTCAGATCTTGCGCAAAGGCCCGACAGCCGTTGGATCAACGAGAAAGTGCACGGGGTTTAACCCACTAGAATTCACAGGAGTGATTTCGACTTGTAAAGTCGTGAAATCCCGATGTCATCTTGACCATCCATCAAGAGACACGTGGCGAGATCATATTCCATCGCAAAATCGGGAATCAGGAGTTGGATGAGAGAAAAAATCTGCTCTCCAAAAAACTCCGATACGCGAAATCGCGAAATCCCGAAACGATCATAGCCGTCCATTTCAGAGGACAGTTGGCAGCAGATCAACGCATCGTCATATAGGCATTTCGGAGTTCGGGGTTTTCAAAGACCATTGCAACGGGACCTCGCAACTCGTGAAATCGCGATATAGCGATACGATCTCAGCCGTCCGTTTGTCCAGACACGTGACGAACATCGTAGCGCCTGTCGGCATTCACGGTTTCGAGTTGTCCAAGATCATTGACATCACAACTCGCGAAATCGCGATACGCAAAATCTCGATCAGATCTCAGTCGTCCATCTCTCCCGGACGCATGGCGTAAATCCGAAGGCTCGGAAAAAGCCCGATAAGCGACTTCATCGGCTTTTCGGGATTCGGCAAATCGCAGATCTAGGAGACGAGAAGTCCAAAACATTTCAAATCGCGATATCCCGAGGAGAATTCAGGACCGTCCATCTGTTAGGACACGTGGAGGCGATCAAAGAAATTCGAGAAAAGTCCCGACAAGAAAAGGCCATCGGCATTTCTTGATTCGAGAGACCAAGAGGTCGCATGTTTAAATCGCGAAATCGCGAGGAAAGCTCACGATCGTCCATCTGCTGGGACGTGTGGCAAAGATCATAGGAATCGGGAAAGTCCCGAAAGGAACGCTCCATCAGAAAATCGGAGATCGGGGAATCGAAGGCACAGAAGAAATTGTCATCAGAAATCGCGAAATCCCGATTCACGATATCCCGATACGATCTGGACCGTCCGATCACTGCACGATCTGGACCGTTGAAAAATCTAAAGGAGATTTTTCGTGTTTCTGCGATTTGTAAGCCAAAGAAACGGGAAAAAATCCCGTAGCGCTTTATCACAAGGCGTTTGGTCACATTGCACGTTGACTGAGGCCAATTCTAGCCCGATAAGCTCCCATCGGCCATCGGCAAATCGACGTTTCTGAGATCGGAGGTAAATACAAATTTTTCCCTCTATTTCTTCTGCAAATTTTTTTTGAAATGGCATCATCTAGCAACCTAGGACCAACTCAGGGTCCGATACTTCTGGGAAAGAACTATGAGTTCTGGTCTCTTCGAATGAGGTCATTCTTGCAAGCACAAGAGTGGTGGGAACCAGTGGATCTTGGCTATGTAGAACCAGATCCAACCGCCCTCACTGCCATGACAAATGCCCAGAGAATTGCTCAGGCAACTCTGAGGACAAAAGAAAACAAAGCAAAATTCTGGATACAGAATTCCGTGGATGATTCGATTTTTTCAAAAATCACAGGCGCTGGTACTTCCAAACAGGCCTGGGACATCCTCAAAACATCCTACCAAGGAAATGACAGGGTAAAAATAGTTAAACTGTAGTCCTTGCGGACACAATTCGAGACTCTCAGGATGACAGAATCCGAAAATGTAGATCAGTTCATGACCAGAGTCATGGGCATCGTGAACCAGATGAGACTCATTGGTGAAACCATCACTGATCAACGAATTGTTGAGAAAATTCTCAGAAGTCTACCTAGGAAATTTGAAATGGTTGTAACAGCCATCCTTGAATCCAAGGATTTGTCAAGATTTTCAACAGATGAACTAATTGGTTC